>PVHX01000242.1:238209-358836 GCA_004024805.1 Geosciurus inauris | reverse complement strand
TGTCAATGGCAGATGGCTCCCTAGAATATATTTCATTTTCTCCCTCCCTTGCTCACTAGCATTAGCAATCCTGTAGGTGTGCCTCCTACTCCTGCTTTTCTCACACTGGAGGTGTGCTCTAAAACACAGTCTGTTTCTTTCCCTTGTTTGGTCTTTGCAATATACAACTTTATTAAAGATCCTATAAAAAGGCAAAGGGGTGGCGGAACCAAAGGCGTAATTTTGTGTTATATTAATTTAAGCAGCCATTAATCCTGCTTAAATACGTTCCCAAAGTAAAGGGGAATCGACAAACAACTCAAACCATCCAGGACGCCTCTTTAGTTCTCAAGCTGCAGCCCTGCAAGCAGAAGCAGCCTGAAGACTTACACCTCCGCTGTGTGGGATTGTGAGCTGCGCCCTTGGAAGTTACCATTGCTACAAAATGACAGTGTAGAAATGAAATGAAGTGATTAAAACATGTTGTAGCCAATATTTTTTAGGTTTGTGTTTCACTGTTGCTATAATGTTGGAGTACATGGAAAAATTTCCCTACCTGGAGTCTAAGTTTTGCTATGAAACTAATTTTCCATTAATTGACACCTTAATCATCTTCAGTAATCCTTAAAGGGCTGTCTGGGATGGGAAAAGCACAGCTTGTAACTATCTGCAATTCTGATTATCTAACCACCCACACTGTATAACTATATTCTTATTTAATCATGCTTTTTAATTTTCAGAAAGGTGCTTAATTTGAACTCAAGCAGCTGAAACAGTTTCATTATTTTAGATAAAGTTTGCTTTAGTTCTTTTCGTTTTTAATTACCATGTTGAACATTATGCAAGTCAGTGTATCAAAAACAAAATATCAGTCTGTCTTTATACAAGAAAAAGTGCTTATCTCTAAACTTGAAAGAATCGAGCAATTAATTAAGAGTCATTGCTGTGCATTTAATTATATTTTACAATAATGAGTTAAATAAACTGTGAAGGTTTCTATTTTAAAAAGCCACATTAATTATTTTCTAAGGTCAGAGGGAAACTTGACCCATCTGAGCATTTCAGTTAAATGTCTTTCCAGAGTGGATTACATTAAAAAGAAGAAAAATCTTTCAACGTTTTGGCATGTAGGCTTGGAGGATGGCAGTTGCTTAATTTTGCTCCTTTTCTCAGATAGCAATGTACCTTAGGCAAAGACAATTTGTTTTTGATAATTTTTCTGCATTGGTTTTCCATGATTAAATGTTATTCTCCGGCTATTTCAGCTAATTATCATTGTCTCCCCAAAGGCTGATGAAACAAGGAAGCTGAGCAGAATTAGGCTAATTTTACGCCATGGCTTATTAGGCATCTACATGCATGTGTTACTGTGCTAACTACTGTATCAAGCAAGTTAAATAGCTGTTATCCTTGCCTTCCACACAATCACTCTCGGATGTTCACCACCACGGCCTGCACAAGCACAGGCGAGGGGCAGCAGCTGTATGCCACACTTCATGTAATCCAGGAGGCCAACTCCTGTCTCCAAAAGGACCAGGAAATGATGACATCATTCAGCCTTTTAAATGCCATTCTTAACTCTTTGTGTGGAAGTATGAGTTGGCACTTTGGATGTGGGAAGGATAGGCTGGGAAGATGGGCCAAGAGAATTGTCACTTTGGTCATTTCTCTTGCAACAAGGCTATCTACATTTCAAGCCCACTGTTTCCGAGTCCCTCTCTGAACTCTAACATTCGTTGCAGTTTGTGTGCGTTCTCCGTTCTCATTGCCTATGATGTCTTTTCTGAGAATTAGGAATGATGAAATGGTAGTTGGAGAGCACAGCTAATTGTTTTTAATTGTGCACGGCACTTTTGTTGTCACCTTGCATACGTGCTCCTTGGAGTATACAGCGGAGAAGATGCAAAAACAAATGTAAGGTCTGTTTTGTGTCATCACTTTTTGAAGTGCTTACCTCAGTAAATTTGATATGTTCCCAGCACCCCAAATAGTAATTATGGGTACAAGACTACCTGAATGGAAAAAATTCAACAAAGACCTAAGTTGGGGGAAAAAAAAAAGGGACTCGTTGCTCTGTGAGTAGAGCGGTGGATCCTTCCCTTAGAGATTCAGATTGAATTGATTTAGGGTGGGACCCAGGCGTCTTTAGACTTTTAAAGCTCCCATTCTGATGAATTACTTCATTAGAGTGGTGAAGGAGACTACAGTGTACAGAGAATTAAGACCAATTATATATACTTTTTATTACATTGATTACTCTAGAGAAGCACAAGGAAAATTTGCCAAATTAATTCATTTAAAAAAGCAATAAAAGACAATATAACAAACTCTGCTCATCAATAGATTGATCCACTGATGTACAGGTGATTGATTTTATGACAATAAAATATTGTAGCAAAATTACTAGAGTTCAAAATACAAAGTTAAATATTTCAACATTTGAGGAAATAAATATGTTTAACCTGATTTAAACACTGAACCATGTAAACATGTACGGAAATATCATCAGTATGTCTAATTTTTATGATTTGATGTATCAGTTTAGAATAAATTAAAAAACCAATACTTCCATAATTACATATCAAAATAAATTATCTTTCCCTTTAAACTTGGTCCTTTTACCAGTTGTCATCATGTATAAACTACCCTTATGCCTCTACTTTGCTTTATGAATCAAAAGATATGCATTTTTTTCTGTAGGTTCATTTATAACATTGTATTGTAACTGTTTCTGTATATATCTACAACTCTGAATAGACTTTTCCAAAACTTTATGAGAGTAAAGATAACATTTTCTTTCTTTCTTTTTTTTTTTTTTGGTACTGGAGATTGAAACCAGGGGCACTCGACCACTGGGCCACATCCCCAGCCCTAGTTTGTGTTTAATGTAGAGACAGGGTCTCACTGAGTTGCTTAGCGCCTCGCCATTGCTGAGGCTGGCTTTGAACTAGCAATTCTCCTGTCTCAGCCTCCCTAAGTGCTGAGATTACAGGCTTGAGCCACTGCGCCCGGCTAAGATAACATTTTCTTGATCATTCTCACATTCCCAGGTTGAATTGTACTCTTGTATTCTTCTATTATCAGCACTGTCCTGGAATATGTGGTAGATAATATTTGTTATATAAACTAATATTCTTCCATATTATTCATATTAAATGAGCTAAGTAAACTGATGTGCTTAGAATAGGGCCTATGATGTTGAAAGTAGGTAGCTGTCAGCTATTATTCATTTTTGTAAGTTACAATGACTTCATCATATCCTATAATGATTTCTTGTACATTACTTTGTTTTTATGTATTTAGACTCCAATTTTTCCAACATTATAAATCACATTAAATAAATGTTTTCATGCACAAAGCTTATCTCTGCCTTTTGATTGTTTTCTAGGATGAGTTTTTCAGAAGAGGAATTGCTTGGCCAATGAATAAGACACTTTTCATAATTTTTTAAAATGATTTGTGAGTTACTTTAAAAATACTTATCATTATGGAAAAATCTCAAACATATGAAAAATACACAATAGTGTAAAGAACCCCCACATATCTATCATTCACATACAATTATCAATATTTGCCATTCATGTTTTATCTAGGTGTCACTCTGTTTTCCCAACATATATATGGATATTCTCCAAATTTGTTTTTCTAGTCACCTATTGATGGGCATTTGAACTACCCCTATTTTTGGTTGTTATGAGTAAAACTGTTAAAATCATTTGTGTAAAAGTTTTTTTTTTTAATTATTTTTTTAAGCATGCTTTTAGTTTTGTCATGTAAGTACCTAGGCATAGAGTTTTTCAATTTATGGTAAGAATATGTTCAAGCTTACAAAAATCCTAAGTATTTTCCCCAAATTGGTTGTGCTATTTTCTATTCTTAGCAGGTATGCATGAGAGTTCCAGTTGCTCTGTCTCTCTAGCAACTCTTGGATTTGTTAGACATTTCAATACCATGTATCAGCCATTTAAGTGAGTCTGCTGATATCTAATGGTTTAATGTGCTTTTCTCTGATGACAATGATGTTGAACACCTCTTTACATTCTCATGGGCCATTTATACATCCTCTCTTGTGAAGTTAATATTCAAACCTTTTACCTATTATGTTACTGGTTTTTTAGCCTTTGAATCATGAAGTTTGTTATATGTTCAGAATATGTGTCTTCTTTTAGAAAATATGTACCGAGAGTATTTTGTTCTTCTTTCAAAAAATGTTCTAGAGTCTTCTTTTCATTTTCTCAACAGTGTCTTTTGAAGAACAGAAGTTTTAAACTTTGATAAAATCCATTTTGCCAATTTTTTATGGTTCACTTTTGGTGGGGGATGTGTAGGTGTCCTCAGATATCTTCTGTCTAAAGTCGCATGACTTTCTTTTGTTTTCTTCTAGATGTTTTATAATTTTAGGATTTTGTTTAGGTCTATGACTCACTTAGAAATAATTTTTGTGTTATGATGTGAGTAGGATCGTGGTTCATTTTGTATATGGATTTCAATTATTACTTGTTGCAAAGATTATTCATTTCCCTTGGCACTTGTGTTGAAAATCAATTAACAGTTTATGAATTGACACGACAGGGCATGTATGTATAAACCCCTATAGCATTATAAACCCCACCTATCTAACACCCAGCTCAGCAACTAACAATATTCTGCCATCTTTGACTCATCTACGTTTCCTTCTTTCCCCATCAATTACATTATTTTGATAGATTTTTTTAGATAAAATAATTTATTTATGCATTTATTCTAAGTGTTTGATAGTTTTAAGTTTTCTTATCCATCTCAAATTTATTTTTGTATATAACATGAGATAGGGGTGAAGAAACTTTTTTAATTTTATATTTTTAAATTTTTGGCTATTCAGTTGTTCTAGAACATTTTTTGAAAGGATTTCTCTTTCCTTATTAAGTTGATTTTGTTCTGTTTTGAAGTTCAATTGGTTGTAAGAGTACAAATCCATTTCTGGTCTCTCTCTCCTCTTCTGTTCCACTGACCTATGTGGTCAGTTTTAATTGTGTTCAGGAATGAATTTTTTTTTAAGTGTCTAAGATACTTTCTCAGCAGGCTTCCTTAGGAGGGAAGTCTGACTTAAAGATCCTTATATAAATGATTTTTTGAGATTGTGCTGTCAGGAATAATCAGTAAGACACTTTGGGAAATGAGATAGAACAGAGGGATTAGCTAGGGAAACATACAGTTTCAGGAGTGATCTAGCCTCAGTCTCATTCCATGGCAAGCTCTAGAGATAAATCATGCCATAGAGGGTGTTATCCCAGAGGTCAGGGCTGGGTTATTCTACCTCAAATCAGTAGATATTGGCTATTGGCCACATCCTTGGGGAGGATGTCACCTTTCAGGTTTCCAGGTGAGCTGGTTCCCTTCAGTCAAAGAAAGTCTTTTTTGGGGGGGCGGGGGAGGGAGAGAGTGTACCTGGGGTTGAATTCAGGGGCACTCGATCACCGAGTCGCATCCCCAGCTCTATTTTGTATATTATTTAGAGACAGGGTCTCATTGAGTTGCTTAACGCCTCCCCATTGCTGAGGCTGGCTTTGAACCAGCGATCCTCCTGCCTCAGCCTCATGAACTACTGGGATAACAGGCATGCACAACTGAGCCCAGTTCAAGGGCAGTCTTAAGTGGAAGATGAGTGTGAGCCTTTGGCAGCCAGCATACACAGAACAGGGGGAATGAGCAGATGGCTCCAGAGTAACACATCTGGGTAAGCACCAACTGCATCTGTGATGGGAATGTTTTTGAGAATAACATAGGTGAGGATAGTCTTTAGGCTTGCCACAAAATCTTTATCATGTATCATTATGTATCTGTCAAAGCACCATCGAAGATTCTGGTCTACCATTTTTTCTTGCTTATTTCTTTAGATCAGCACTTATACTATCTTTAAGCAGTTGTGATTATGGGTTGAATTGAAATTAATCATTATTTAGTAGGTTAATATTTGTCTTTTCATGTGACATGTAAGCAAGTACATGATATTCTCTATTGTCATCAGTGTGTATATTTGAGATGGACTCTTGTCTATGAATTGAGAAGCAAGTGATTCTAAAATCCAGATGTTCTCAATGGCTCTTAGAAATCAAGTCTTAAATGTGGAACTGTAGGGCTGGGGTTATAGCGCAGTGGTAGCATGCTTGCCTAGCACGCGTGAGTCACTGGGTTTGAGCCTCAGCACCACATAAAAATAAAATAAAGATATTCTGTCCACCTACAACTAAAAATAAATAAATATTTTTTAAAAATGTGGAACTGTAAAGTGTATAGGGATTTGTCATACTTGAAGCTGAACCAGATAAACCAGGGATCATTAGCTTTCCACTTGGTGTGAAACTTGACCTAGCAGCTTTCATCACGAACTCAACTTTTCTAGCGGACAATAGGAAGCACTTCTGATTGCTCAAATCTCTGACTGTAGTTCTGAGTTCATGTTGAATGAGACCAAAAATAGAATTCTATGTTCAATAAACAAGGCAACTGTAACACTTCACTCATATGCAGCAATATCTGCTTATTAAGGAGACTGTGATGTGCACAAGTAAGCATTGCACTACAGTGGTTCTAGCTTTTAGGTTTTTATTTTTTGCCTTTTTAGTCTTAAGGCAAAAATTTCTAAAATGGATTTCTAAAATGTGGGGAACTATAAAGGAAACCATCTCCTTATTGACTTATTTATATTTTAACAATTTTGTAAGCATTTGAAGTGATACTGAAACTTGCTAATATGATAAAGCATATGAAATTGCTCTATAAATAGCAATGTTCCACACAGACATTAATTACTATTAATATTATTACCTGAAATTAATCTATGGTAATTGATGACAGTTTAAGAGAAATCACACCTGTTTCATTTCATAAATGAAACAATTTAACTTCAAGTTCTTAGGAATAAAATACTTGGTCAAAGTATAATTCAGAAAAAATGTCATTCTGCAATGAGCTTTCCCCCAAAGCTCATGTGTCAGGTAATACAGCAATGTTCAGAGTTGAAAAGATTGGATCATGAAGAATTTGATCAGTGGATTAATCCATTTGATGGATTCATAATTTAAATGGATTCACTGGGAGGTGGTAAAAAGGATAGACAGGTGAGGTATGGTGGGAAGAAGGAGTTCAATAGGGGTCATGATCTTGGGGACTTATCTGCCCCTGTCTCTCTCTCTCTCTTTCTCTCCTCCCCCTCCCCTTCTCTGTCTGCTTTGTAGCTGCCATGAGCTAAGCAACTTTCCTTCCCTAAGTCTTTCCATGTTTCTGCCTTGGAGCCTGGTGACCATGGACTGAATCTTCTGAAACTATGAGCAAAAATAAATATTTTCTCCTACGAGTTGTTCTTGATAGGTATTTTGGTCATAGCAACACAAAGCTGACAAACACATAAATCATAACAAAATAGGTATCTTAAGATACATACATTTATTATATTAATGACTATAACTAAACAGAAATATGTTTAAGCAGTTTTAACCAATAGTTGGTCTCACTAGAATAGGTATGAGAAGTTGTCCAGGAATAGTCTATCTTGCCATAAGTTAGCTCAGTGAAGAAAGGAATGAAATAGTATAAAAAATCAGTTTAGAAGTATAATCTATACTTTTTTTGCAAGTTTCCTGGGGTTCAGTATTTCCCCTTGGCTATAAATTTGACTCTGGTGTCTCATCGCTGGTTGAAGTTAACTGTTGCCACAGAGGTCAATGTTATCAACTACAATGCTGACATTTTTTCTCCATTTTTTGACTAGAACAGACGTTACTAATTTATCATGTTTTATTTTCCTCCCACTCAGCCTGCAGTCAGACTCTAAAATCTTCTCCATAACCTACTTTAAGAATACAGTTTGCTATGGCCTGAATATTTGTTTAGCCGTCAAACTCATAACATTGGAATCACCACCAAGGTGATAGATAATATTAGGAGATAGGATCTTCAGGTAAGTGATTGGTCATGGGTGGAATCCCCATGAATGGGATTAGTTCCTTTATAAAAAAGACCAAAGAGGGCTCAATTGCCCTTTCCACCACATAAAGACACAGCAATAGTTACCATCTGTGAAACCAGGAAATAGGTTCTAGCCAGATATCAAATCTGCTGGAGCACTGATATTGAATTTTCTAGCCTACAAAACTGTGAGAAATAGATTTCTCTTGTTTGTAAGTCACTCAGATTATGGTGTTTTGTTATAGTAGACTGAACTGATTTAGACATATTATTATTTTTTAAAATTAATTAATTTTACAATAGAATGCATTTTGACATATAGTACACAAATAGAGTACAATTTCTCATTCCTCTGTACATGGTTCAGAGTTACTCCAATAGTGTAATCATACATGTATATAGGGTAATAATGTCTCTTAGACATATTATTTTAAGCACGTGAGATGGAAGATTTATACAATCCATGTTTTATATAATTCTCGAAAGTATTAACATTTCATAAGTTAAATTGGATTGCAGCACTTCAAGAGAAAAGTAGGATTTAATTAATTAACATTAGGCATACATACTACTCCTTCAGCCTCCCACAAAACAATTCTGTAGGCCTAGGGCTTAAAAAATATACATTGTGGGAAAATTTGTGTGAGGTCTTTCTGTGTTAATATGTATGGATAATTCTTGGCATTTACGGTAAGGGTTAGCTAATGGTTTTTTTTTTTTTTTTGTGGTGGCTTTGTATTGCTTCAGTTTACCTAGAATGACCCTAACTCTCCCAGAAATCTTTCTTTCTGTTTGGTCCTGGATACTGTTGGCTGCAGAATCATTTAGCACAATATTTGGAAGGTAAAAGTGAAAGAGAAAGTATATTTTGAGTATTCTGAAGATCAGTTTAGAGCCAGGTTCTGTGGTTGTTCACATATGTTCATAGTCATCTACCTGCTCACCTTGCTGGAAAGGGGCAGCACCTGGATCCACAGTTCCTTCAGATCCTGAGAGATCTCCTCCTGCAGCTTCTCAGAGTTCTGGTTCAAGTGCATGTGCAGATCACCCATACCATTGGTGCTGGAATTGGTGAAAGATGGGTGAGTTCTAGTTTTCCTATGGATTTCAGTACATCTCTGTAGGTTCCAGTTTGCTTTGCTCATCCACATCTAGATCCCGGCCCCCCCTTTATGCTTGACTGACTCTTCTATAGAAACTTTAGGCTTAACACTAGATGCAGAGTTTCAGCATCTATAGACTGCTTCATCAAGTTGCACAATTAAATAAGATCCTATAACAAATTTCTTAGTTCATAGCAATCAGAGCAGTTATGCTTTCCTGATCAAAGTTGAACTGATGTAGAAATTAGTACTAGAAGTAATTCCAGAGGAATGGAGTCTTAGAAAGGGATATGTATGTCTCTTAAATGTTTCTGGGTTATCTGAGTCCCAGATCTAATTAGATTAATAGGCAATAACTTGCATATTTCCACTGGTAAAAGGACACTGGTCATCCCTGGCATACAAAGCAAAACAGTTACTTAAATTGTTACCTGCTTGCTCCTATAATCAAGCTATACCAAAAGAAAGTAAGCCTTTGGGTGACATATATTTGTTGCCATAAAAATATTTTACTGTGAAGAGGTAATACAATAGGTTTGACTGGTTGCTTTCATGTTCATTCCCCAGTGAACTTGGCACTTCTAGAAAGAAAATGATAAACTTCGAGATTTAAATTGTGTTATGGTTTGGATGTGAGGTGTCTCCCAAAAGCTCATGTGTGAGACAATGCAAGAAGGCTCAGAGAAGAAATGATTGGGTTAGGAGAGCCCAATCAGTGACTTATTCACCTGATGGAATTAATTAAGTGGTAACTGAAGGCAGGTGGGGTATGGCTGGAGTAGGTGGGGCATTGTGGAAGTGGCTTTGGGGATCTATATTTGTACCTGGCAAGCGGAGACCTCCCTCTGCTTTCTGATCATTATGTGAGCTGCTTCTCTCTGCCACACTTGCCATGATGTTCTGCCTCACCTTGAGACCTGAGGAATGAAGCTAGCCTTCTATGGACTAAACCTTCTGAAACCATGAGCTTTCAAAGAAACGTTTCCTCCTTTACAGTTATTCTGGTCAGGTCTTTTAGTCACAGCAGCGAAAAAGCTGACTAAAACAAATTTCTAACTCAAGATGTGGACTAGCCACCAAATGTCTATGGTATCCCCCAAAGAAATCCTTATCTTGTGTAGTCACAGCTTTCTGAAAACCAGATGCAGAATCTAAACTTGCAAGTGACTAAATTACAATCCAATTGTAAGTGAAGAGCAACAATGGCATGACCAGTCGTCAAGAGTGGACTTTTTATTAAAAAACATGAAATAGAAAAAAAAATATAATCAAAGGAAAAAAAAAAAGTGGGCTTTTTTAAAATAAGTCATACACATCCCCTCCAAAGGAAAACATGTAATTACTACTGTGGCTCATGATAAACCATCTTCAGGATTCCTATGTAATTGTTTTTGTTGTTGTTGTTTTTAAAGACACGTTCTTACTATATTGCCCAAGTGGCCTGAAACTCCTGGGCTCAAGTGGTTCTTCTGCCTGAGCCTTCTGAATAGCTGGGATGACAGGTGAGTGCCACCATGTCTGGCTCCTATGTAATTTTAAAACTTCATGTTTGACAATAAGATTTTGAGCCCTTTTTATCTGCAATAAACCTTGAAAACACTTGCATCTTGAAATTACTAAAAGCATAAATTCTGAGGTCAAGAAGAAAGGATACGCCACAGACAGGCGCTAGGCAGAAGGAGAAACAGCTCAGTTTGCTACACTGAGGATATGATCAACACAGGGCAGCTGTGGACACCAAATTCAAAAATGTAAGTGACAAACCAAGTGAGTTTAATAAATGGACTTTGATGATAAAGTTCAATCTAAGGTCTGTATAGAAGACATTAATGGTTCTAAGTGGTATTAAAAAATGAGCAAGATAAGGGTACTGTGCTATAATGGAAAAGAGATGGGAAATGTTGGAGCCAGACTGGTCTTATTTTGTATCTTGGCTCCAACATTTATTAGCTGTGTAATCTTTGACATGGCCCTTACTGGTAGTTCCTCGACTGTAAAAATGGGAATAAACCTGTGTTGCAGGGTTTTTAAATTAAGATTAAATGAGGTAAAATTTAAATGTGCACAGGATAGGTGCCATAAACTTTTCTCTCCCAAAATTCTTGCTCAATTTTCTTTCTAGGTATTATTTTAGGCAATTAGGGAAGAAATTTACACTTTGAGGCCAATCAGCTAAATCAGTGCTTCTCAAACCTTAATATACATTTGATTTACCTGAGATCTTATTAAATATGGATTGTGTTTCAGGAGGCCAGGGGCAAGGCCTGAGGTTTTGTGTTTCTAACACACTCCTGATCATGTGGAGGCAACATTCCATAGACCTCTGTTGAGTGTCAAGATGCCAAATCATGGCAACCATTTCTATCACACAGAGAAACCAGTATTGGGCAAGGACCCGATGCTGTAGGGATAACAGGGCTGAGCTTTGAGGCTCTTGCTATTGTGATATGTCGCTTGGGTTTGCTCAAGCGCCTGATATCCTGTAGTTTGGGTAAAAAAATGAGTCTGTTAACTGGGTGTAGCAGAAATTCCCCCATAATATAAACAGGTCCTTATGTGCAAACTTTTTTTTAACTTTTTTTTTTTTTTTTTGGTACTGGAGATTGAACTCAGGGGCACTCGACCACTGAGCCACATCCCCAGCCCTATTTTTTTGTGTTTTATATAGACAGGGTCTCACTGAGTTGCTTAGTGCCTCGCCGTTGCTGAGGTTGGCTTTGAACTCGTGATTCTCCTGTCTCAGCCTCCCTAAGTGCTGGGATTACAGGCTTGCGCCACTGCGCCCGGCTCATAATCTTAACTTTCTTAATAGAGAAAAAGAGAGAGGGAGAGAGAGGAAGAGATAGAGAGATGAAGAAAGATTTAAGTGTATATGTATAGCATTTTTTTAACTTAAACTCTATTTTACCGACCTTAAAAATGGAGATTTTTGTTTATTTTTATTAAGTAAAAAACCATATACGTATACATGAATAGAATTATTTTGCTGTTTTGTTTTACCCTTTGATAGAGTTAGTTTGCAGTTAAGGCCTTTAGAAAACATGAAAGCCACTTTTAGTTGAGACTCCTTTCAGTCAGTTTGCAATGCAGTCTTTTATTTTATTTTTTCAAGTCCTGAGTTGCAGAACATTGGTAATACCAACTAATTTCATGGTTCATGATTGAACATAAGACTTTAATTCAATTGTGGACATTTAAAAGATATTTTAAACAGCAAGCACTGTACAAATTCTTAATATTCAGCTAGAAATGAGGCATTGTTATTTAGAATACTGGAGAAAAGATTTGTAATCACTCAGTCATTAGGTTTTTCAAAAATCCGTCACAGTGGAGGAGAAGACTTAATCCATGCAGCGTAGGAAGAAAAAGATTAATGTGAATTGAATCTTAGAGGGTAGAGATTATTAAGAAGAAACCTGGACCCTTGCTGTGAAATAATCATCTTAGAGGTACTAGAGGCACATGTACTCTATAAATATGAATGGGTTGGTGATTTTATGAATCTTCATGATTTTTATTTATAATCTTTTGAGCTTTCATCTTGAAGCTAAATTCTAGTTACATTTTCTTTCTTGAAAAAAAATTTTAAAGCAAAAATGATCTCTAGAAAGATGGCTAAGGACCCATTGCCAAATGTGTTCAGCAAAAGAAAAATATTAACCATTAAACCTTTTAGCTCTGTGCTTCCAGCTGTCTAATAAAGCACACAAGTCCCCTAAGCTTATGGCTTTCCTGCCATCTACTTGACATCAAGCATCCAAGTGGTAGCAGAAACACTCCATCACTCACCTTTCCCTGAATTATAGATACAAAACGTCTTGTAGGTAATGACCATGGAAGGCCAAAAATACATCAGTTCTCTTTTGGAGGTCATAATGTCCATTTAATTTTCCTATTTAAGGCCTTAAAAAATTCCAGCTTTAAATAAAGAAGCATTGTTGAAGTTTTTGGCATTAAAAAGAAGGACACATAGCCTGCCCCAAGGAAAGTGTTTGGCCTTTTGTAATTAAAAGGTTCAGGCTAACAAAAACAGAGCTGTAATCCTTCTATTAATAAAGGTTACAGGTTAGATGATGCCAGTTCTGAATTTCTAATGCAGTTTGCCACTCTGTCTTGTATTGCATAAGAGCTAGGTGACATTCAGTTCATTAATTCCTAGCTCCTCTGTCGGGGAAGAAATAGAGAGGTGCACATCTGAATACTTGGCTCTGGTCCTGGCTCTATCAGCGACTAGTGAGACCATCCTGGGGATGCACCAGATCTCCCCGGACCATGGCTTCCTTCTTTGTAAATCAATGATGTTGATAATAAAAAAGTTGACATTATTAAACTCTTGCATACTAAATTTTAAGCGTATTATATCATTTAATTCTCACAAGGGAAGCTTCAACTATGATCCTTCTTTTGCAGATAATAAAACCTTAGCACATTAACCATACACTAACCATATGACCCAAACCATACAACTCCCAAGTGTTAAAGTCCTAAGCAAGAAGGTAGCAAGAAACAAACCCAGGAAGAGAACCATCTCCTAGACTCCAGGTCTGGTTGTTCAGTACTCTACTCTGGACACAGCTGGGTGAACTGGCTGATAACTGACTACAATGAGGACCACATTTCCAATTTTCCTTCAAACAGATGTTGACCCAAACTAAACAAGATGATTTTATACTTCATTTTTAACATTTACAGGGATAACATTTCTAAAAGTGTATGAGAAAGACTTTTTGTATAGGCATAGCTATTTCTTCTTGTCTAAGTATACTCTTCTGATACAATTTTAGACCACCTCTTTGTTTGCCTATTTATAATTGTGATAATGTGTCGTGTGTGTGGAAATAGCTATCTTATATTCTGTCTTTCTTTGGATAATCATTTTCTACATTTTCCTCTAGTGCCCTCCAAGGCTGTCTTTTCTTGTGGCTTTCTTGGTTCCCCAGCCCTCTGTCCAATTTTCCCTCATTCCTCCAATCTATTCAGTCAAAATGTAAAACATTCAGTTATTAAATACATATTTAAGTGCCAGGCACCATCTTGGACGTTAGAAGTATTAAATGAACAATTCCCCCTAGAAGCTTATAGGTGCATAATCAAGATAGATAAATGACTATTATTACATTAAGTGTGATGGTTTTATGTGCTACACAAATAGCAAAATAAAGCACTTCATTTACTAAAGATTATGGGAAGGTTCCCTAGAGGAGGGGATATTTGAAGTAGATCTTGCAGGGAGAAGAGGAGGAAGGGAATTCCAGAATAGAGGAGATGTCACATACAAACCAAAGAGCCAGGAAAGATGTGGTTAGGAAATAGGCACAGTCATGCATTGCTCAGTGAGCAGAATATGAGCAGAGAAATGTGTCATTAGGTGATTTGTCATTGTGTAAACGTCATAGAGAGTGCTTACACAAACTAAGTGGGCTGTGATGTCACAAAGCATTATCATTTTAGGGGATTATCATCATGTCTGTGTTTGTCATTGACAAAATGTCATTGTGTAGTGTACAAATGAAGTTGCAAATAACTGTTATGAAAGAGCTCAGATCAAGGATGGCAAAGGAATGAAGCTAAATAGCGGGCGATATTCAAGTAAGGAAGGACATACATATTAAATGAGGGAATTTAAAATTGACTCCCAGCACTTTGGAAGGCTGAGACAGGAGAATCAGGAGTTCAAAGCCAGCCTCAGCAACAGCGAGGTGCTAAGCAACTCAGTGAGACCCTATCTCTACATAAAACACAAAATAGGGCTGAGGATATGGCTCAGTGGTCAAGTACCCCTGAGTTCAATCCCTGGTACCAAAAAATAAAAAATAAAAATAAATAAAAAAATAAGAAAACAGAGCCATTTTCCAATATTCTTCCTGAGAGAGATACACCAGCATACACCAGAGATGGTGTAGAGATGAGAGTCTCCTTTTTTATATTAATAGCTCTATCAATGCCACTTCCTGACAATAGCAGGGAAATATCATTTAAAATCTCTTAAGTAAGGTTAATTATTTGTCAAAATTTATCACTTTTATTAGGATTAGCAGGTCTGATGAGGAGATGGTGGCAAATGGGACAAAGGAAGTCACCTGGGAACATGCGTTAACTTGACCACAGGGCTAGCTCTTCATTTAAGCTGAACTACAATATTATCATGGTTTGTGTTTGGGGAGCTAAGCAGGAGTGTCTGATTTAATTATACGCATAGTGGTGCTGTTGGCAATTTTAAGCTTCTAAATGTGGGTTTGACTGCAGAGTTGTAGGATTTGCAGGGCACAGTGCAACCTTCTGGGAGAGTTAGGTCCTGGGATAAGTACTTGGAGAGGGATTCAGCAAAAGTATGAAAACGAAAGATTATATACAAACGGCAACAACAACCACCACAAAAACAATGCAGACCTTGGCTATGTGGTCCAGCCAACATTTTGGGTGAAGGTGAACAGGAAAATCTCAGAAACCATGTCAGTACCTAGAAATATCAGATGCTGCCTCAGACTTGCAGGACTAAATTCCCACTCTTGTTCTTGATGAAGGTCTTATGCTGCCACATCTGGTTATTCTTGTCTCAGAACCTGAACTTATAAAGGTCTTCAATATCTGCAGCCAATTAGGGCTGCACAGGCTGGGTTTGTTAGTTGAAAAGTCAGTGTGTATATCAGTCAGGGGCTGGCTTGGCAAATTAAACCCAATTAACCCCGACTCAGAGGTTTAATTGAAGGCCATTGAAGGAGGGGTTATTTTCAGAGGAGCAGGTAAGGTTAAGGGCACTTATATGGACATTGAAATACTCGGATATTAGCAAGAGCAGAAAGCTACTCCTGTCTCTCTGCTTTAGGGCAAAGAGGACAACTGCTGCTAGACTCTGGTGAGGGCTGTAGTCAGGAGACAGGGTCCACCCATGAGATGTGTGATCACAGGCAGAGAAGGCCAGCCCAAACATTGGCCCATGCCTCCAGTAGGTAGCAGCTCAACTAGTTGACAGGAGTCTATCTCTCAAGGCCAGGCAGGGCAGGGGAAGATAAAAGACTGATTTCTGTAAGTCAAATATCTACAACAGGATATTTGAACATGAGACATGACCAATCTGCTCTTCAACCTGCTCCATGTCACTCCAGTGACTTAGCTCTTGTTAAGGTCAACAGCTCACTCAAGTTGCTGAACCCAAAGAGCACATCTCTACGACAGCTTGAACTCTCAGGATCAGTAAGCACAGCTGCCATCCTTGAAACAGTCTCTCCTCTTGGCCTTTGAGACAGAGCTGTCTCATAGTCTTCCTCTTTCTCTGATCAACATCTCAATGTTCAAAGGCCTCATTGGAGGTGGATCCAGGATTTGTGTGACATGAAGCTTATGCAATATAGGATGCATTCTTTGAGTAAGACAATACAAAATCATAAATACAAATTAAAATATGAAAATGAATATTTATTCAGAAAGAGAAAAGAAATTATGCCAAATTTTGAAAAGTTTACACATACCATGAAAATCATGAAATAAAAATAATTATTAACCATCCAATATGATTCTTTGATACTTCTCCTATCCTTTAGATCTGACAACATAGTTTTTAGTCACTTCTTTTTATGATAATGATTTTGCAATATTTCCCATCAGGCAATGAAAAGATAAGTCAGCATTTATTTTAGTTGAATAGACTTTTTTTGTATATTATGTTTAGTTGAGTGACTATCTGTGTAGTCAGCTTTTTCACTGCTGTGATGAAAAGACTTGACAAGAACAACTTTAGAGGAGGAAAAGTTTATTTGGGGGCTCATGGTTTCAGAAGTCT
The DNA here is from genome assembly GCA_004024805.1 of Geosciurus inauris. NCBI lineage: Eukaryota > Metazoa > Chordata > Mammalia > Rodentia > Sciuridae > Geosciurus > Geosciurus inauris. The sequence continues at coordinate 342,027 of PVHX01000242.1, read as the reverse complement.
TAGTCCATAGATAGCCAGCTCCATTTCTTGGGGCTCTAGGTGAGGCAGAACATCATGGTGGAGGAGTATGGCAGACAGAAGCAGCTCACATGATGGTCAGAGAGCAAAGAGAGACTTCACTCACCAGATACCAAATATATACCCCAAAGCCACACCCCCAATGACCCACCTCCGCCATCACAATTAACCTGCCTTCAGTCACCCACTCAGTTAATCCCATCAGATGATTAATTCAATGATTGGGTTAAGGGTCTCATAACCCAATCATTTCTCTTCTAAACTAGAAGACACCTCATATCCAAATCACAGCACTGTGTTAGATTTTGATCGCTATGACAAAATACCTAAGAAATAAACTTAATAAAGGAAAAGGTTTATTTTGGCTCTGTTTTGGAAGTTTCTGTTCATGGTCTCTTGGCTCTGCTACTTTGCTGCTGTGGTGGCACAATATATCATAGTGGGAATGTATGGAGGAGAAGACAGCTTCCCCTCTGGGGGCTGGGAAACAAAAGGAGTGTCAGGGACTAGGGTCTAATATCCCCTTCAAGGACACACCCCTCATGACCTAACTTCTTTCCCCGAGGCCCCACCTCCTATAGGTTCTACTACCTCTCAATAATGACACAAGCTGAGAACCAAGTCTTTAACACATGGGTCTTTGGAGGATATTCCAGATTCAAAGTATAGCACTTCACTTTCAGCTTTGTAACATATTGGTAATGTCAGAGAAATTTTTAGATGTTCAACTTGTGCAATCTCTATCAAGTTTCTTTCATATTTAAGTTGTAAGGATTGAGGATATTTTAAGTTTTTTTGGTACAGTAATTAATCACAATTACTTTGAAATGATAATAACATTTGTCAACCTTTTGTCACTAATATTCCCATTGCAGTGGAGTAGTATGAGATTTATGTTATCTTAGTATATGGCCCCTTAGTATTGGGGCCAAATTTACAAGAGATTCAATTCCTTTCTGATGTGCTAATAAGATTCACTCTTGGTCATCAGTGGAAATACCAAGCAGTCCAGTGCCTATAATTTACTTCTATTCTAAATGTATCATTTTCTCTTCATGAATAACTGTTTTTATGTGTAACCTGAATTATTTTTCTTCCCACTTGTTATTTTACATTTTTGCTTTTGATTGACAAATAAAAGTTGTAAATATTTATGTTGTACAGTGTGATGTTTCAATAGAGGTAAACATTGTGTAATGGACTTGATGTTAAAAATTTCTATTGATTCCATCTCTCATCTTTACTGGTTTGTTTCAATAAAAACAAATTAAATCTTTACCCAAGTTTTCTCTTTAATTCTTTAATAAATAAGTTTAAGATTATAAAAAAATAGAAACTCTTTATATCAGTCCCATTCACTCTATGGTTTCCACTTAATTTTCTGAAATGTTGTAGTTACAAATGTCTTTCATAATTACAGTTGAAATGGTTAATTGGAACTTTATTAAATTTTGTAACAAACTTTTTTTTGCTTTTCATTTATGTTTGAATTTCTTTTTTAAATGTTTAAAACTATATTTTAGGGACCTAGAAATGTCACTGTATCTATGTTATAAGGTTTGAAAAACTTTATAATGAGACAACATCTTGTAACAGTAGACTCTTAAAAACAATCAAGGTGGCAAGTTCATAACTGCAGCAACTTATGGAAGTAGTGGATAGTTTCAGGTGTTGTGGCTCAAACTTTTCTCCAGTGCAATTAAGGGAGTAAGCTGTGCATGGCACATATTTTAAATATGTACTTATTAAAGGCTTTAGACGGTGCTTGCAAATCTTTCTAAAATACATTTTTACTTGTAATCAACACGTAAAATTATGCATATTTATGGGGTAGAGTGTGGCACCTTAATACATGTATACAATATGCAATAATCACATCAGGGTATTTGACACATCTATCACTTCAGATTATATTATCTTTTTGTGTTGAGAACATTCAAAATCCCCTCTACTAGCTACTTTTAATTATTCAATAATTGATGATCACATGACTAATAATGATTGATTAATTGATATCAACCATAATGATTCCACTGTGCTATAAAACATTAGAAGCTATCCCTTCTATACATTTGCGCTCTTATACCCATTAACCACCCTCTTACCTTCCTGCATTCTCCACCCTTCTTAAGTTCTAGTAACCATTATTTATTTCTCTGAGATCAATTCTTTAGCTTTCACATAAATGAGGACATGCAGCATTTGTCCTTCTGTCCTTGACTCATTTCACTTAACATAATATTTTCCAGCTCAATCTTTGTTGCCACAAGTGAAAGAATTCCTTTCTTTTTAATGGCTGAATAATATTCTCTTGTGTATAGACTGTGCATTTCTTATTTGTTCACTAATAGCAACCTGGTGGCTATTATAAGTGGTGCTGTATGAGTATGAATGTCTCTTTGACAAGTGATTTCAATTCCTTTGGATATATATCCAGGAGTGGGATTTCTGGATCATATGTATTTCTAGTTCTGACTTTTTGAGGGACTCATACTGTTTTCCATAATGATTGTGCTTGTTTACATTTCTGCCAATAGTGTACAAAAAGTTTCCTTTCTCCACATCCTCACCAGCATTTGTTATTTTGTCTTTTTGACCATAGCCATTCTAACTGGAGTGCATTGATATCTCATTATGATTTTGATTTGCATTTATCTGGTGGATTAGTGAAGTTGAACTTTTTCATATGTAAGTTGGCCATTTTTATATCCTCTTTTGAAAAATATGTACTCAGGCCATTTACCTAGTTTCTCTAAAATTGCATTATGTGTGCTTGCTGTTCTTCCTCCTCACTTTATATAGAGTTAAATTGTCCTGTGGCTGTCTATGAACTGGCAGGTTCTGTGAACCTGTTTAAGGCGTGTTACAATTGTTCAGAACTTCTTCCACTTTGTTTAACATAGAAACATTTTATGTTTCAGATATCTTTTGATGGTAAAATCGTTGAAAATTGCTTTAGAGTCTTTTCCTTATAAAAATAGGGCATAGTAATTGCCAGCTGACCTGTGCTTGTCACATCTAACTTAGAATCTACAAGTAAGATGGCGATCAGAATGTTCCTAGAAGCCATTCTTATGCCGAGATGGCTAACAGTAACTTAATCTACTGGGAAGAGACTGAGAGGAATAAAAATGTGACTCACTGAATGACTACATTTTCACAACTCCACTTCCTCTTGGCTGAATTCTGGCCGAGGCCCCTGGCCACCCTGATATTCCTGACCACATAGAAAGTTTGCTAAGGTTTACCCTGGTTCTTGGAAGGGGCCAGAAGAAGTGACTCCTCTGGGCTCAGAACTCAGTTCTTGGCCAGGTTTTCTTCTCTACTCTTCCTTTCTTCTTCCCTTAAAGATTTATCCAGTCTCAAGCCTTTAAATCCTTTCTATATTCTAACAAATTTCAAAAATTTAGCAATAGGTGTAGTCAGCTGCTAACTTAAGAATTTTCTTAGGTAACTAAGATTCCTCTCACATTTAAAATTTAAAAGGAGACATTGGTGACCATCTGTTCAACCTGTCCTACATTTCACTGACCCCCTGCTTCAGGTGGCTTCTATGGTGCATAGATTTGTATATATTTCACTTCATTGTTGAAAGCCCCGACTGTGCCAATTATCTTTGGCTCCTTACCCTCTCTTCCTCCAATACAAGTCCTACAGTTTCATCTTTGGTATACCTCAACTTTTTATTTTTCTTTCTATTTTCAGGCCACAACCTTGGACCAGGTTTTCATCTTGTTTTACTTTTTGGTCTTCCACTCTTGGTATTCTCTAATCTTTTTTTCCTGCAGTAGATATTAACTGGATTACGTTCCTTCTCTGCTTAAGACACTTGTCTTGGCTTCTCCTTCCTTCTGATATCGAAGTCTTGACTATTGACTGTGGTTTATGAGGTCTTACTCATCCAACCTATCTCATTCCGCTTTCCAATTTATTCTCTAAGTAACAGCACTTTTTAAAATGTCTCTTAGACATAGTAGGTCCTTTTCTGATTTGGGATCTTGTGTTCACATTGGGCCTGTAGAAGTTTCACTATTCTTCTTACTTTCAAGTCTTGAGGCCCAGGTCATCTTCTCACCAGGCCCCCTGTCGCTGCCTGTATAAAGTGGCTTCCTCCACATATTTCCATTCATCATCTTCATAGTATTAAATTGTAATTATCTGATTAGTTATTTATTTCTTATTTTTTGATTATTTTCTGCACAAGAATATAAGGACAATGGGAGTAAAATCTTGTACTAAATTATTTTCCCCTAAATCTTTAGGGCCCAGTTTAGTGCTCATACCTAGAAAATAACATATTTGTTAAATGAATATCTGGACCTTATTTTCTTCCCTGTAAAATGAGTAGCATAACTCTTTGCCTACTCAAAGAAGGATAAGATTTAGTGGAATCAGTATATTAATTGTCTCATAGATATTTCCATTTTCTGACCAGATTTGGGTTTTTAGTTTTTCCTCCTCCTTCTTTCCCTCCTGGGTTTCCCTTTCAGCCATTCACTCCTGTGACTGTACTTCTTAATCATGTCTCCACAATCTAGTCCTAATTTTCACCCTTAGCACTAGACCTGAGTTTCCAACATATTCAACATGGAGTAAAACCTTTCCTTCAGGTCAATCTGGGCCTTCTTTCATGTTCAATAATGTCGACATTTCTCTCAGACACTTAGCATCATTGTCACTCTTCTCTGTCACCTTCCCAAACTGGTTAACCAGCCTGGTGCTCTGTTCCAATGTACTTTGATTTGTCCAGTCCTTTCCATTCCCAGGGCTTCCTCCCTAATTCAGAACCTCACTATTCAGGGCCTTGGACCTCATGACTTTCTAGCAGGCCTTCCCACCTCCCATATTTCCTGCTATCAATGAATTCCTCTAACTGCTATCTTCATCAGCTTCTGAAACAGATCTGGATGCTCTCCTGCTTGGAAGTCTTTGAAGCTCTGCCTTAGCTTCAGAGTTTAAAACAAGCTTTTTAGCTAGCCCTTCCTTCTCAATCCACCTTTCTGGTCCTTTCATCCATGACAACCTACTGCAACCTGTACTCAGCCACACTGACACAACTCAAGGTTCCTCACCACCTGAATTAACTCATACTTTATGATAGGATTGTCTTCTTTCCAAATTTGTGCCAATCAAGACTTTATTTATTAGTTAATTTATTTTTATTTGTTCTAATTAGTTATTCATGATAGTAGAATGCATTTTGACATATCATACATATATGGAGTGTAACTTCTTATTCATCTGGTTTTACATTGACTCTTCAAGACCTTATTTTAAAAGACCAATTCAAGTACCCATCTTACCTGAAAGCCATCTCTTGTTGGCTTTCATCTGTTCTTTTCTACTTCACTACAAAAGCTCTTATCACATTCTTCCTTGTATTCTGTGTATTTTCTTTGTTTTTTTTTTTCCTTTTAAAAAATGATAGCAGAATACAAATTCTTAGAGTATTTTAACAAGTAAAGAACTCAGAAGTATGCTAGGTAAATGGACTTTCTTCCTCTTTCCCTATCTCACTTATTTCCTCGGCAAGTGTTACTTCAAGGACTTTCTCTATGTCTTGATATAATATATATCTGTTTTAAGAACACTAAATGATGATAATAGGCATATGACCTTATGACTTGCCTTTTCACTTTAGAAATAATTTATTGGACAGCTTTCTTATTTATGCATAGACTGTGTTGCCTCATTTTCAAATGCTTAATTGTAGATATCACAGTCACTTCTAATTGACCTTCAACAGCAATGTCCTGTAATTGCCATTGCAGGACAATTAGAATCCTTGCGTCTCATCTAGGCATAGGAATGTTAGGAATAAAATTATACTTCCAGCCTCTGTGGAGCTAGGTGTGCCCACATGATCTGGTTCTAGCCAACAGAATTCAGGGAAGGTGGTTTGTATAACATCTGGGAAATCTTTATGGGAGGAGGTATATTTTTCTTTCTCTTTCTTCTTTCCTGCTAGCATGACTATAGATGCAATGATCAGAGATGGAGTCATCATCTAAGTCTGTGACAATTTTGGGAATAGAGGCTGTGCATGATAGAGCAACAATGAAAAAGTAGCTGGACCCTTGATGCTGAAACATCACCCGTTTTCTGGACTGCCTAATTCCCTATGTTCACGTGATAAAAAGTAAACTCGCATCTTGTTTAAGCCACTATTATTTTGAATTTTCCTTCTGTTGTAGTTAAACCTAATTCTTTTGCTATTGCTTAGATACTAAATGTTTCCCAAAGGTTCATATGTTAAAACATGGTGTCCAGGGTAGTGTAATTGGGAGGTGGTGGCAGTTTTAAGTAGTGGTGCCTAATGGGAGGTCTTTGGGTCACTGGGAGCGGGTCCTCAAAGGGAATTGTGGGAACCCAGCCTCTTAGTTTTCCTCTTTTGTGCTTCCTGGCCATGAGGTGGGCAGTTTACTCTGCCATGGACTCCGTCCATGATTGCTGCCTTGCCACAGGCCCCAAAGTAGTGAGTCTACCTAACTATGAACTGTAACTCCTGAAATCATGAGCCAAAATAGACCTTTTCTCTTTATGATTATCCCAGGTATTTTGTGATGACAGAAAGTGACTAAGACACATTTATAAATGATTATGACTTCCATATTTTGTTAGTTATTTCTATCTCTTTTTTTTCCTGTAGCTTTTCAGTGCTTGAAGCCTTCTTATGGTCTCATTCAAGTTTATGTTTTTAAGTTTTTGTCTATCATCTGTATCTCACCAGTAGTTAGCACAATGTCTGGAACTTAGTCGATGCTCAGCTGGTTTTAGTTAACTTGAATTAAACTTGTTTATTGCCTATTAGAGAATTTGCTACTTCTTCAGGCAATGTGAACAGGGGGAAAAAAGGAATTTGAAAGAGTATAATTCCTGAGCTGCAATATATAAGTGCACTTCCTTCATCTTAAATTGAACCCAAAATCTTACCAAAAGAAAGCTGTTACCTATGATTAGAAATGTCTTTTAACTTTGCAACAAAGCTGCTGTTGACAATAAAAATGATTACCTTAGTGAAATCTAAAGAATTTTTCCTGGTTTTCAAATACCTGTGCTATATAACTACAGCTTACTTATTCAGATAAATCTGGCTCCTATAAATGTATACATCTTGGCAAGCTCTTTCATAAGCTAATAGTACAAAAATGCTTGTGTGGAAGTAGAAGGTTGGGACAAATCAGTGGTTCTTTCCTTTTGTAGGCCAAAGATAGAGACCATACAATTTATCAACCAAACTAGGATGCTTTTGAGAGTGAAATGAGAAATTACTAATAATTGAGAGAAATGGGCAACCATGTGACCATCCCAAGCAAACTGTGATATATGTTCTGCTTATTATAGACTTCTTTGAGGTGGAAAAGTCCTAGGGACCCTCTTCAGAGAAACACACACATGCAGGCAATCTAAATTTGCATATGGTCTGAGGATTCCATGACCCATTTCTACCTATCTATAGAATTTTAGTGAATCTCCTCTCCAGAGTAAGAAGTCCTGAGCAAAATACCCAAAGTTCTTTCTTCATGAACATTCTGTAAGTCCATCTGTAATTCTATAAGTATAGGATGGTATCAGAAGTATCAGAAGACTCCATGAATTATTGGCTAATTCTGGACAATTCCCTCTTAAATGCTCAATCCCCAAATCATCATCCGCCACCCCTTCACCCTGAGGTGCTTTATACTTCACCCTCGAGGTGTAGCCTCCCTCCATGGCCACCCAGGAGAAAGGCAGAAAGGCTTCACCAGCTACCGTGTGACCTTACTTCAGTCACACAGAAGCTGAATGCAGGGCCACCTGCTTTTAGCAACCCTGCCTACTTAAGGACTGGAGCTGGCTAGGGTCACAGGGAGTCCCTACTAGGTGCTTTGCAGCTCTGTGGGCCCTGAGTGCCCTGTATCCCAAATCATAGTCCTGGAATCTCTGACCAGTGGAACTCACAGACACAGTATCGGTGAACGGGTTTTCTGTGCAGGTAGAATGTGGTGTCATTCACAATACTGGTTGTAAAGCAAATGCAAATGTCTGCTTTTCCATTGCATATAAAATTGTGGACTTGATTTTCCATTTCAATATAATAGGTAAGAAATACTGGCAGTTTGAAAAGTATTTAGAAAATGGAAATCAGGACGACAAAGGAAGGGGTAACTTTAAATTCATAATGGGGAAAAAATAGAAAAGAGAATACACCAGAATGAAATCCAATAAATAACGTGGAATGGAGATGGTTATCATTTTAAAAGGTTTGAGCCCACTTTTCTATTGCCAAGGCAACCATTACATTATGGAATTGCGAAACAACAAAGAAAAAGCAACAATCATCAGAACACCGAAATTCTAAACAAGGAAGATTGTGTGTACAGATGTGAATTTAATAAACAAGAAGATGAAAAGCTGCTTTGTTCCAACTAACTTTTACTGGTAAAAAAAAGAAAATGCTTTTTTAAAAACAAATATTCCTCTTTATGTTTTCAGAAAATAGAGAAAACACACACATGCCATTCAAACTATTATTAAATCCTGCTAAAATCATAGAGTTTTGTTGGTTCTTTCTCCCAAAGATGTGGGTGTTTCATACACAGTGATACTTAATATTTAAAAGTCTCAATGTGATGAGTCTTTTATTAAGATACTTCTTTCCTCCAAAAGTTTGAATTTTAATTAAAATAAGTGGATAGACTGAACAAATTTTATTTCATTTTTATGTGTAGGAGGCTCTTTGTCAAAGGGATCTGTCCTAAGTATTCAAGGTAAACATTGCATGAGAATGTTGACTGGGTAATTTTGTAAGGAATAAGGCAAAAAGCGAATTGGATGTTGAGAGGTAGTGGTCACGTGGTTTTTACTGAAAACTAAATAAGAGCCAAGTATGTGTATTTATGTAAATTATATCAGGCTGTATAGAAATACAGATTTTTTTCTAGCTATTTTCTAAAACTCTTAGTTTTTGTCACTCTTTTCTTTCATCCCAATCTGGGCACACATGTGTGAATGCCCATGAAGGTGCTCACATACGTCTAGGGAAAGGTGTTAGAGGGTGAACTCATTACCATGAAAATCTTTTAGTATCCATGGGCCAGTGTGGGGAATGATCCTGTGGTTTAATATTATTAGATCATCGTCAGGGACTGCCCAATGTCTTGAATCCTTTTAATGGCAGTCTTTCCGATGTGTCAGTCCAAATGTGTTTTGTGTATCATCCTTACTTTCATGTCCAAGAGTTCTGAGCATCCAACTGCACAGAGGAAAACTCTAGGAAAAAGTCAGTTTGCCCTTCTGATGACCCGTAATTCTGAATGATGGGAATATTGCATTAGCCATACCTGAACAACCAGGCAAAACATGAAGGATGAAGACCATCCCCTGAGGAAAGCTGTTGTTTCTTTGGCTGCACTAGGAAAATCCAGCTGAGATGGCAGAAAATTGTCAGAAAAAATTGTCAGTGCCTCCTGCACCTGCTTTCTCTAGCTCGTATCTGTGCCACAGGAGGATTCCCTTGGTTCCTGCTCCAGTTTCTCTCCTAGACTTTGAGAAAGCACTTGCCCCACAGTCAGCTTGTCATAACCATTTCTGTAAAGCACTCCCTTAACCCCATCTTTTTCCATAAAACAGTGGGCACAGAAAACCCTCCTCTCTGACATTGAACTAATCCTTTCTCTTGTAAAATGTACCCCCAGCTGCTCCCTGGCTCCCTCGTGGCCAACCAAGAATTGTCATGTGCATCTGAAGACCAATTAGAAAGTCTTCAGACCTCCCAAAAATCCCACCTCAATAGAATGTTTACCAGGCACTGTCTCAATATTAGCTCTTTTTCCTTGAACAACTCCATCTCCCTTCTAATACCCTTGAACACTTGCTGAAAGGGAAGCAAAGGAAAGTGTATGAATAAACAGCTTTTGATAATTTTGTCCTGGGCTTTGTTTTGCCTTTGACAACTTCAATTCTGCTCCTGTCTTTTGTATCTGTATTCATTTTAGCTTTGCACAGATTCCCCTATGGAATGGCTCTCCGGTGCCTCACCCTGGGCATATCTGGGGAGAGTTGCAGTACTCTGATAGATAGCCACCTGGATTGGGGTCACAATAGTGCCCATAGCTACCATGAACCAGGGCCCACCTTTGTTGGTGAAGCTTCTGCCAAGGCGCTGGGCCTGCATGTCCGTTTCTTTGTTGCCGTTTTCTTGATGGTTCTTTCCTATGCAAGAAAGGGACATCTTTTCTACTTTTCCATCTGTGTACCCTCCAGGCCTGGTTTTCAGATCTTTCTGATCCTGTGAGCTCTGCTATGTACTGAGATTAAATCTTTTCTATCTACATAAACTTGAGTTGAGTTGTTTCACTTGCCAAAAAACTCCCCGTAGAGTCTCATAGAAATGAATAAAAAGAAAGAATGTCCACTCTTCTTGGCCTTACTGGCCAAGCTGCTTCCTGAAAGTGCTGACCTCATTCCTTAAGGGGATAGATAAGCATTTATTCATATGATGGGATTTCAAGAGAGTGAAAGCAGAGAGCACTGGGAGGTGAGAGCAGGGTCCGGAAGGGGCATGCGAGGGCTCCAGAGGCTTCCTTTCGGGCCTGTCCTGCTTCCAAGAAATGCAATCAGAGGTAGCAAAATGACACGGGGGAGTCTGAAAGCTCAGTACTGCATTAAGTGATTTTCCCTTATGTGAGTTATTTGTCTATTGGAAATAAATCTATCTGAATGCTGTATTGATCCTCTCGCCAGGCTGGCATGAATCCCAGAGAGAGGATTTACCACTAAGGATGGCTCTAGGTCATTCCCTTCATAATGATATCCATTTTTTGAAGCTCCTTTGGAATTTTGAAAATGCTCAGATAGAACTAGTGGTTTCTAAATCACTATAGCAGTGAGATATTTTCCTTTGGCTTTGGGGATGAGAACTGTGGTTAATTAATGCCTTTCCTTCAGGCTGAGAACAAGAATGTTATAACACCTGAGGCTGTATTCAACTTCGGATTAGCATATTCGACACCCAGTGATATCTGAAATTGCTCTAAAAGTGTATAGTGATAATTTAAAATCAAATTGTGTTTTGCTGCCTGTGAAATATTTGGAATTCTAAAAGAAAAGGCAAGCAAGATAAGGTACCCCATTTTATTATTCTGCATTTGTTATCAGTTTAATTACTTTTCTTATGTGTGTGTTTGTGATACTAACTGGCTAATATCCATGGAGGGGGGCTGTTTTAGGAGAAGATCTTGATTTTAGATAAGATGAAGCTGAAGGAAATCATGTTGGAAAACTTAATGTTGCTGAAATTGTGCTGTCTAGTTTCTAGAACCTTCATTTTTTTGTTGTTGTTTTTTTGTGTTTTTTTTTGGTACTAGAGATTGAACCCAGGGGCACTCAATCACTGAGCCACATCCCCAGCCCTATTTTGTGTTTTATGTAGAGACAGGGTCTCACTGAGTTGCTTAGCGCCTCGCCATTGCTGAGGCTGGCTTTGAACTCGCGATTCTCCTGTCTCAGACTCCCTAAGTGCTGGGATTACAGGCTTGCACCACTGAGCCCAGCTTTAGAACCTTCATTTTTAAGGAAAGAGTCACTAATGTGAGATGAGGGACTTCCATTTGAATTTTAGGTTGTTTGGAATTTTATGAGATTATTGGAAGACATGTTCTCTACATCAGTGCCCTCAGTTTCTGGATATAAAATGATTGAATTGTGCTTTTATCTGTTCAATCAAACTGATGTTAAAAACATTGAAGAAAGATAACTGGGAAACTGGAAGGGCCAGGCATTCTTAGGAAATAAGATTTTATAAGTGCAACACTATAATACATTGGAACATCATAGGAATTAAAACGTGATCTGTTGTTGGCTTTATATGAAACCATAAATAACAAAGATTTTAATTTAATCTTTCTGGAAGACAGGGTCTATATAGTATTTATCTCTGTATTTCAGGCACCCAGCTAGCATACCACTTGACCTATAGTTGGTACTCAGCAAATAATTAAATCAATGAATGATGCCATGGTTTTTGAAGATTAGCAGCCCAGGGAAAGTTTTCATCTCATTTTGTATCCCTCCCTACCATTTTTCTTAGTTCATTCAACAAAAATGTTTTGAGGGAAGACTTTGTACCAGGGTCCTTATAAGGAGTCCTCAAGTCCAGTGAGAATCCTTGCCTTCTGGGATCTCACACAGCAGGGCAGGCTGAGGACAGACCATGTTGTGGTAGGTATCTATGTTTTCATTCGTCTCTGTCTCTGTCTCTGTCTCTCTCTCTTTTAATAAGAGACAATTTAATGTGGATACTCAATCCTGAATGAAGTAGAGAAGACTCAGGGGCTGGGCTGGCAGGCAAGTGGGTGGGTGGAGGTCCCCACCTGACCCCAGGAGGGATGCTGGATAATGGGAGCTGGCCCAGGTAGGCAGACCTCCCCTCACAGGGTACCTAAAGACCAGGCCTTGAGAAGGTGTCTAAGCCAGGTGGTGAGTGCTCAGGGCAGAATGTGGCCCAGGGAGGCAAGGCTGGGGCCTGGTAGGGGACTCCCTCAGCCTATACCTGGCCAGAGGCCTCCTGGAGCTGCTGGTGGAACTCAAGACATGGCTGTCAGTTGGACTGCAGTAGCTCCTGGAGGTGGGAATGGACTCGATCATTCTTCTGCTCCAGGTAGTATAGACAGAAGTTGATCCAGTCCAAAATGGAGTTATTGGCTGCATACTCTGCTTCCTCAAAGTCATGGTCCTAGTATTCTATGCCAGTCTCTACCTGCAGACTCATGTCCTGTAGGGCCAGGTGTTGTGGTCTTAGGCACCACATCTGCCACACAATGGTGGTATTTGGCTGCTGGCCTCCATCTAAAGCTAATGTCTGTTTTTCTCTAATGACCCATTGATCAATTTTCACCTGATGTTGGAAGGAAGGTATTAGCTTTGGGAGCATGTGTCCTGTTTGCTTAGTGTCAACTAATTAGGGAACTGATGCGTTTGACTTTGAATACCTTTTGAAACAAAAGCACCAAGGAAAAAGGAAAACAATGAAATGAGAAAAAAAAGTTGCTATGCACCATGTTAGAGTCATCCAGAAGAGATGCCGTTGACGTGAATCCTTGATGAACACTGTATTTCTGCTCTGTGCAGCCAGAGCACGTTTCCTTGATAACAATCTCTTGAAAAGAGTGGGCGTCCTCTTCTTACAAAGATTTTACTAATTAATAATGGGGCATGTCACTGAGGACACTTGTTTCTATTTGTTTATTTTGATTAACTAATAAGGGCCAAGCAGATCAGAGAGCAAAATCAGGTCTTCAAAAAGAAGAAAAAGATACCTGATGTCATTACTTCCGATGAACACAAGTGTTCTAATTTAATTGAAGCCATCTAAGAACTGTCTGTGAAGCACAATTTGTTTATTTGATGTGAAATGTATAATTCTCTTCTATATGTTATGGTTTAGATGTGAAGTGTCCCCCAAAAGCTCATGTGTGAGACAATACAAGAAAGTTTAGAGGTGAAATAAGTTTATGAGAGCCTTAACTAATCAGTGCATTAATCCCCTGATAGGGGGATTTTACAGCAGCAAAAATGCTAGTGGTGACTCCTTGCTATAGCACACTCTGAATAAATAGCCTTAGCTTGTTCTCATTTGGTTGGTCTTTGTTTATTTCCATGTAGGCCATTTAAAATTAAATCAATTAAAATCATATGAAATTAAGTCAAGTTCTTCAGTTGTCCTAACCACATTTCAAGTGCTCAGTAGCCTCACACAGTTATTTTATGCCTTTTGGGACTGAATAGATGAAGAACATTTTCATCACTTTAGAAAGCTCAATTGACTAATTTATACATGCCTAGGTTTTTCCTACCTTTTTTCTGTGTGAATTGACTTTCCCCTGCATTTTTACCTGCCAGACTCCTAGCCAGCCATCACAGCCCAGCTTTCCAGCTTTCCACCTCCTTCAGGAAGTCTTCACTAAATCCTCTATTTAGACATCATTTCTTATCACCCAGATCCTATTTTCCTCATAGTTTCATGATCTCTTCCATCCTGCTGCAGGGCAGACTACTTGAACTCAGGAAAAGGACTTAGTTTCTTTACCTCACAGGATTTTGTGCTTAATAGTGGGCACTTAATAACTTAAAGAAAAAAAAAACCACATAAATGTGATTTCATGAAAATAAGTATCATTTTGAATTAGTCCCTTTAAGGCTTTATGGGATGACAGATGGGGTTTGATTCTATGGTTTTCATTTGGGCATAGAATGTACAAATACTTTTACACATGGCTTTGTTCTTCCTTCCTGTCCCCACATCTGTTATCCTCTAGACAGCTTTTTTTTTTTTTTTTTTTTTTTAACACTAGGAGGATGTTTATAAAGTTAGCTGGGTGTCATTATGGAGCCTCCTATTGTTTTTATCAAGTATCATATACTTTCAGAAGTCTTTTTATAGTACAGCAACTGGAGAAGAGGCTAAAGGTCTAAGATCCTTAAGATGCTTTTGGAATGGTGGCTTTCTTATAATGTCTTCAATATCCCTGATGATTCATGCCTCTGTGCTTTGCTTATGTTTTCCCCTTGCCTGAAATATGACCCCAGGCATTTCCACTCTTATAATACCTCTGTGCCTGGTAAACTTCCTTCAAAAATCAGGTCAAATATCACATTGTCTATGAAATCATCCTCTGTCCCACTCACTGGAATCTCTGTTTCCTCTGGCTGTTTATCAATAGCTATTTGTATATCTTGTATTCTCAGTGTGTTGGAATAACTACTCACTAATTCGTAGAGTGATGCTATTAGGAAGGATATACACTACCAGTGGAAGGAAAGTAACTCACTTATATTTGGAGGTTACTGTTGGTTTTATTTTTGGATACTTTAGAATAAAAGTCACTAAAACTTGGAGAGAGAACTCTGCAGTTTCTCCTCTGACCCTGCCCCACATCCCACCTAAACTCAAGGATCAAGAGTTCATCATTCCCTCGAATGGAATGGGCAAACCCTCTCCTTGCTTTGCACACCAGTGGAAATCCATCTGGGAGAAAGAACTGATATTCTGTGGATGCCCATTATGGTTTAGATGTGAGTTGTCCCCCAAAAGCTCATGCGTGAGACAATTCAGGAAGGTCTGGAGGAGAAATGATCAGAGTATAGCCTTAACCTAATCAGTGAATTAATTTAATCCCTGATGGGATTAACTGAGTGGTATCTAAAAGCAGGTAGGGTGTAGCTGGAGGAAGTGGTTCATTGGGGACATGGCAATGGGGTATATATATTTTGTATCTGGAGCGTGGACTCCCTCTGCTTGCTCATCATCATGTGAGCTGCTTTCCTCCAACACACTCTTCTGCTGTGATGTTCTGCCTCATCCCAAGCCCCGAGGAGTGGAGCCTGCTGTCTATGGACTGAGACCTCTGATACCATGAACCCTCAAATAAACTTTCCTTCTCTACAATTGTTCTGGTTGGGTCTTTTAGTCACAGTGGTGAAAAAGCTGACTAAAACAGTGCCGAGACTGGGAAATTTGTGAGAAGCAGACATTGATCCAAGGGCTGAGAATTATTTGTCAAAGGGCATGGGGACAGGGTTGGGATTGTGATGCTAGGTCATCAGCTGGGAATGAGACTCAGAAGAGGAGGACAGCAGGAAGAAGTGCAGCCAGGAAGAAAAGGAATCACAGCTGCAGGGCACATGGGGAAGAATTAAACAGAGGAGACTCTTCCTAGTAAGAGAGCAAAAGTGAGGAGGCCTGTGGCTGAGTCCATCCATCACCTTCCCCCACTCTCACCAGGATTTGAGGAAAAAATCTTGAACACTTTGACAAAGAACTATTTAAACTTTCATTATTGTTCAGTGGTATTTGGGCAAGAATGCATTTGGAATGTGTAGGGGGCGCTGCTCTGATCCTCATCAAACATTATACCTTCACCACAGGGTGCCAGGACACAGACACCCAGCCAGAGAAATGGTAAGAACGTGTGCTCTTACGTTATCAATCTTGGAGGACAATTGGGGAGGATCTTTCCCTTACGATAACTACTGCCAAAGTACAATAATAATTCATACTATTATTCAGCAACATTTGGAATGGGTTTTGGAAAAAATTTTGGCTTTGGTCAAAGAGTGAATAACTTCATTGATGCTATGTCTTATCTCTCTTTGTATCCCAAATGCAACCACAGTACCTAATTCATAGTATGTGTGTTTAAAAAAAATCATGGAATGAATGCTGTATCTGTTGATTTATGAGGCTCAGTTATTGAGCTAGCAGTAAATGTGCTGCCATTTCCTGAGAGATAATAGGAGAATTTCATTTCCAACTCTTGCACTTCCTTTCTCAACTAGAGAAAGGATAGAGGAAGAAATACAGATTTAACTTGAAAGCTATGGCCCAAATCCTCTTGGGAAGACAAATCATAGAACTTATATAATCTTGAAGTTGAGAGGATCTTAGAGTCCACTTATGCCTGTCCTTTTATTGTGTGGATGAAGATTTTGAGATTCAAATAGTTTCCACTCCACTTTTAAGATATGAAAATATTCTTTTCAAGTCTTGCCAACTGCCAGGTTAATTGAAAGGTTCGGGCTTTATAGTTCAAGTTTCCATTTAATTTCTCAAAGTTCACGAACCCTGCCCACTCACATACAGGTCTGGGTGTGGCACTCTTTGTTTTTTGTTCTTTCATCCTGCCTTTTGCAGCCCACTTACTGGGAAGTCAGCTCACTCCCACCCTTTACTGCTGACAATGTAGGGAACATACATTCAGCCCTAGCACTCCTCATTTCTTCATCTACTCTCCCCCTCCTCCAACTCTGACCACACCCCCCATGCATACACAGGACTTTAGGGGAAGAGACTGTCACTTATGAAAACATGTAGGTTTTACGTTTCTCATATCTGAACATTTTCTTTCCTAATAGGAATAATTAAATAAAGGAGTTTTTGAAAACCATGATAGCATTAAGACATTTTTTTTCTTGTTCCTTTTGCCAGATTAATCTAGAATTGCCATGGGTTGCTCATTCAAGGAAAGAGTGGGAGAAGTGGATTTGCCTTGGTTTAGGAGGAGTTATCACACATCAGTCTGATCAGATGTTTGTGATTCTCCTGAGGTCCAAGTGTCACACTTATGACTTTCCATGTTACATTTGGGGTCTTGTGCTTGTTCTGGTAAGCAAGGTCATACTGTCAGGCTCAGGGATCCTTCTCAAGAAGCCATCCCAGCCAGAGACCCTGGGGAAGAGATAGCCACTGGCTCATGGCCCCAGTTACCTTGTGTTCTTAACTTGTGTCACAAGAATGAACTGAGTGAATTAATTAGCTGCACTTTCTAGTTTAAGTTACAGAAAACTCTACTAAATACAGGCTTCAATAAATTAGCATTTATTTTTCTGTCATAACAAAATTCTTGTAAATGAGCAGTAGCTGGGTTAATTCAGTGACTTAGTATTATGGTTTGGATGTGAAGTGTTCTCCAAAAGCTCACATGTTCTTCTCAATACAAGAAGGTTCGGAGGAGAAATGATTGGGATATGGCCTTAGCCTAATCAGTAAATTAATCCTTGATGGGATTAATTGAGTAGTAACTGGATGCAGGTGGGTTGTCACTGGAGAAAGTGGTTCATTGGGGGTGTGGCTATGGGGTGTATATTTTTTATCTGAGGGGTGGAGTCTCTCTCTCTGCTTCCTGATCACTATGTGAGCTGCTTCCCACTGCCACACTCTTCTGCTCTGATCTTCAGCCTCACCTCGAGCCTTGAGGAATGGAGCCAGCTATCTATGGATGGAGACCTCTGAAACTGTGAGCCCTCAAATTTATTTTTCCACCTTTAAACTTGTTCTAGTTGGGTCTTTTAGTCACAGCAGCGAAAATGCTGACTAAAACATTTGGTGATATTGAGGGTCTTGGAAGCAAATTTTGCGTGTTTACAACATAAGTCTGAGTGGTCAGGACCTGTGAATTAATTGACAAAAAGGCAGATTAAAAGGAGAAAAGTTTATTACAACTTGAGGGGTACAGAATATGCCAGACATGTCCACAACATGTCTCTTTGGCACATGCATTATTTTGAGCTAAAGGCCATTGAGAAGTAGAGGATTCAAGTCTGATAAACTGTGTGCATCCAGCAGGCAGAAGCCACATCAAACTCAGGACACCAAATGAAGCAATCAGGAAAGCAATAGCTCTCCTGGAGAGGAAAGGATCAATAACCAATGAGTACTTAGAACAAAATCTATGAGAGCTACATCCAAAGAACTAATTCTTTTACATGTTTTTCTCCTGCTAATTTAATTCTGGAAAGCATAGAGACTTTTACCACCTTCATTTGGTTGGACCCTGCACACAGAAGCCCCCAACTACTTTTTCTTTAGCAAGATGGTATATAAATGTAAGTTCTAAGCACCCCTTTTAATAACTGATCTCTGGGTACTCTCAAGCATTCCACACATGATGCACAGGTGGATTTTCTCTGGTTAATCTGTCTTTGGCCAGTATGTGTTACAGGACCTCATTTAGAGAACCTAGGATGGGCAGGGGAAGAAATTTTACTTCCTCCTGCATGCAGGAGCTTTCAAAATAGTCAGTAAGGCTTTGCATAGCAGCATAATAAGGGGGTGGTGAAACTTCCAGTGGGAAAGTATGGGAGGTTCTGATAAGGTTTGTTTACAAAATTTCTCATCTGGGTGGTAATGGTCATTCTTTCTGGCTGGAAGCTCCCTCAGGGGGATTTGTGGCAGCTCAGTTCCCAAACCTGGGTGCAGAGGCTTAGCTTTTTCTCTCTCACTGGTAGCTGATCTTGGGTTAAAACAAAGGAGGCTTAGAGAAGCTTCCTTTCTCAACTGCAGTATGTTCAGATGTTTTCTGGTAGGTTGTTGCTCTCTTCAGTGTGTGTCAAGGTCATGCTGAAGGTTGGTGGAGGCTGCTGAGCATTCAGAACAGGAGAAAGGGTCATTTCTTCTCCTCTGGCTCCCTTTTTGGTGAGGTGCAATTATCCCTAAAGACAGTCATCAGAATCACCAAGTGAGCTTTATGATGCTATAGGTTCTCAGGAGCTTATCGTGGAAATCAGATTCTGTGGTTCCTGGTACATAGGTGCACAGGCAGAGGCAGGAGGAGGGTCTGGGATCTGCAGTTACAAAGGCATCAGCCAGGTCTGGGCTTCATTCCAGAAGGGAAGGAGCAATGTGTCATTGGACGATCTTTGCATATAGCTGCGAGATATCGCTTGCACAATGGCAACTCCCTGAGTATTTGGACATTATAGAATTTGTTAACTCAGATTACAAATTGAGTCTGTAGTCCAAGTCTGTAGCTGGTTTTATCAAAATGTGTTTGTATCTGCTTGTGTGTAGTTGTATCTCTATGTGAGCTCTTAACTGGGAAGACTCATTGTTAAAAAGAAAAAAGTTTTAACATTTTTATCATCAATGGAGCCATTATATTATTAAGGTGACAATTTAGGATGCAAAGAACATTTTGCATTCAGTTTGAGGTGACATTTTAATATGATTAATAGGGACTCTTTGGACAAACAAGCATTTGTGGATTTTCAGAGGAAAAGAGATTGGAGGTGCTGGCACACACCAACACTGAGAATATGGAATGGTCAATGAATGCCTGTGGCTGAAAGAATGTTGATCTAGAACAAACTCCCACCTGGGAGACAACTTGATTCCAATACCCAGGAGTACGTGCATAGTCCTCCAGGCCCTGGCTGTGTCACCATGGTCACCTTGGCCTCTGAGTCTCCACTTAGTCATCTAAAAATGGCAACTATGCTTTTTAATATTCAATGAGATAATGTATGCAAATGTGCCAACCAAACTGTGAAAAGAAATTCTTCATGATACACTTCATGAAGTGTCCAAAAGGGGGTTGGGTTACTGAAAGGGACTCCGTCCCTGAATGAGGGTCCTCACTGCTTTTGTGTCTGCCTTTCAAGCAATAGAAGCAATTCTGCATATGCCTTCTTGGGCTCAAACTTAAGGTAAAGAGAATTGGGCCTTTTTTTAGGGGGGTAATGTCCCATTATAGACTGTCCCATGCTTTTCTTAGAGACAAGAATTTGTTGTGCATTATTTCATGCACCAGTCCATTAAAGGTAATATCCTTCTACCTTTCCTTGCAAAATGTGTGTGGGTAGTGAGATAAAGTTCAATAAATATTTCCAGAATGTGATATAATTCAGACTGTTTGTTCCTTATGTTTAGTATAGAGCTGTTAAAGGAACTGGGTGATAGAAAGGTAAAATTAGTCTATTCTTTGAATAGTAAAATCTTATAAAAAGGAACATGGAGATGTCTATTCAAGTCTGCCCTTGGGAAAACAGATCAAGCTGGAGTGGTCAAATGTGAATTGCTTCATCTGAAAATGACACAACTGCTTTAGTATAGTATGGGCTGGCATCTTTGTCTTATAAGCCTGAGTTTAAGAATATTTAAAACCCAGTGGTTCCAGAGTCCTGGGGGATTTTACTTCCCTCCTATTCCACAGTTGTTGGTTTTTCTAACATTGATTTCTGTAGCTGTATTTGGCTTTACTCAGCAGAGGTAGAATGTGGTTTCACAAATTTTAGATGGAGAATGTGTTTCTAGTTTTTATTTTATTTGTATTATCACGAGGAGCTCCCTACCAGTCTCAACCTAGCAAAACAGTTCATTTCCCTGAGATCTATTGAATGCGCTGATATCAGTAGAAGCAAGAGATTTTTTAAAAAAAATTTTCTTTGGTTTGTTTGCTTCCAATCCTTACCTTATTCAGTAAATGCTAAGGAGGACCTGAAAATCCACAGCTCAGAGGAGAAAGTGGAGAGATGGGGAGCATTTCTGCTCACAGGTATTCAGCTATTACCCAGTGCTAGGGTCTAAATGTGCTCCACAAGGAAATTTAATCCTCAATGCAATAGTTTGGGGGCATGGCTAATTAAGAGAGCTCTGCCCATCCGTCTTCTGCCATGTTATGATGTAGCACAAATATCCTCACTAGTTACTAGTGCCATGCTGTGGGACTTCCTAGCCTGCAGAACTGTGAGCCAAATAAATCTCTGTTGATTATAAATTACCCAGTCTTGGATATTCTGTTATAGCAGCACAGGATGCATGAAGACACCCTGCCATTTTACATTTACGAATCCTCATGTTTAAAGAATCTCAGGGGGATAACTTTTCATGTAGCATAAATTTAATTTTTCTAACTGTACGGGGAAGTAAGTGAAGCTGGCTAACTTGTTTTTATTTCACCCAATAAGTAATTTTATTTTTACATTGCTGTGTTTGTTTATGATTCCAAAATTAATCATATGTTGAAGTCTCTCCTAATTCCTTAGATGCTTTTGGCTCTAAAATGTCCTGATATTTGGAATTGAGAATTTTCTGACATGTGTTCACCTCCCACTTTGGAATCCCAAGTACATCAGGGAAGCTTTCCTAGTTAAACACATGAGACTCAGGGGAACAATCTTTATGAAAGAAGCCCCCTCTCCATGATGTTTTTGGAATGTGAAAGCTGGAACATGTCTAAACTGTCAGGAGCAAGTTGAGCAAACTCATTCTTTATGTACTTTGGTGTCCGCCTAAATGATATTAAATCAGAGCTTGCAGGCTTCAAAGCTCCTGCACGGTTCAGCTAAAGGCAACATAGCTCTCTGGAGCTTCTGTGCATTTGTGGCTTGTGTGGAGGCCAATCAGCCTCACCCCTTTCAGGTCTCCTAATTATAAGTGCAGGAGAAGAAAGAGAATCTAATAAGAGGGCCCTTTCCTGGTGCAGTTATTTTTAGCAGCATGTTTAGGTGACAGTGATTCTCTTCAAGTGTGTCCATTCTGTTTAAAGGTGACTGTAGGATGGTGAGTGTTTTCGTTATTTCCCACAGAAGAGCTGGTCTTGTGCAGATGCAGTCAAGTTTTCACACCTGGCTCCCTTGTGATCAGGGAAATGCCAAGGGACAGTCACAGTCACAGTCCCTGAGAAAGAGTCAAATCCATGACCTTTGCTTCATTAGCAGCCTGACCCAACTAGAGGAAAGCCTGCTTTTGACTCTGGTAGCATACTCGTGGCTGTGACAGGGAAGGATGGCCTCCTTGGTGTGGCTCTATGAGGAAACCCTGGTTGTCTTTGAAATGCCTTGTCAGTGAGGATGGGCCAACTCTGTTTGTCTTTCTGCTCTGTATGTCTCTCTTTAATTGGAATGTCAAAATGCTCAAGTTACCCACTGATCTAAATGAAATGCCAGCAACTTTGCAATCTTTAGTTCCCTTTTTTCTCAAAATGCTTCAAGCGCTCACAGATAAGGACTGGAATCCAATATCTTTAAAAAGTTTTATGTAAAAAAATTAAACTCTTATTCATAAAGAATTTCAGACGTTAAGAGAAAGTAGTAATACAGCACAAAGAATTCTGATATACCCTTCACCTAGCTTTCTCAAATGTAAGTTAGCATCTTACATCATCTTCATATAAGGATCAAAACCAGGGAATTAACATGATACTACTAGCAACTCTAGAGTTCTTATTCAAATATTCAGTTTTTTTCCAGTTATCCTACTAATGTCCTTTTTGTGATCTAGGATTCAATCCTGACTTCTTAGTTGGCTCTGATCTCTTAATCTCCTCCAATATGGAAGAATTTCTTAGTATTTTCATATTTCTTATGACCCTGACATTTTGAAAAAGTATTAGTGACTTTGTAAAATGTCCTTCGATTTGGGTTCCTTTGCATTTTACTCATGGTCAGAGTCAGATTATGGGTTTTTGGCAATAGTGATGCTGCGCTCAGATTGATGCATCATTTCATGGGGAGTGAAGTCGACATCTCACTGCTAATGAGGTTCACATTGATCACAGTTAAGGTGGTGTCTCCCTGTGAAGGTCCTGCTCTCCCCTTTGTAATTAAGTACGTTGTAGAAAGAGACTTCGAGACTATATAATCCTACTGTTTCTTCCCATCCTTAATCATATCTTTGGAATTTTGCAATTGAAAAATGTTAGTGAGACTATGTCTTATTATTTTAAAGACATAAGATAAGAATGTCAGGATGAGAAGAAAGAGTTCTAGTGTCCAAATATCATTTTGTCATTGTTACTATTGGCCTTTATTTTACCAATATCAATATTGTACTTTGTGTTCTTTGGTACTTTCTTAGATTATTTCCCCGAGTAGAAAAAAAAATCCAATGTATGGAACATGAACGAAGATGTTTAAAAAATTAATTGAATGAAATGCCTCATACTTAATCTTCAGGTCTAGGTACGGCTCCCTCTCTCCCTTCCCCTTTCCTTTTCCTCCTCTATTCTTTTGTAGCACTCGCTGGGACCTACTGTATGCCATTCACAGATATAAAAATGTGAGTAAAACAATTCTGACCTCCAAAAGTGCTATGTGGGATGGCACATCCTCAGAATGGGTGCTGGAGATTTGGTTGACTGAGTTTGGCCTAAGACCCTTTTGAACTGAAACCACGATATGAAAATTAAGAAGAAGAACCCAATTCACTGAACATGAAGAACTGAGTGGGTGTTCTCTCAAAGACTCTGAAAAATCCATAGCAGGGCACCTGCTGGGAACCAGTGCATAGAGAAAGAAGCCAGAGGATGACCCCTTTGAAGTTTTCAGCCCATGATTAGAGGCTGGCTTTCTCAGCTCAGTCCTTGGCTCTCTGGGAAGGGACAGAATGGAATGCACTTTATACCATTAAAGAGGTCAATGACAGTGCCTTGTAACCTGTAAACCTTGTTGTATTGTTAAAGCATGGCAACTTTAAACCAGAAAATGAGATTCTTTTATTTGATTCAAATACTTCCTCCAAATCTCTGGTTTCTCAGCTATTTTAAAAAGGATTTCAGGTATCTCTTCATGCATTTTTAGTACATCATTTTATTTTGAATTTTTGTTTTGGTAAACTATGCAAGTGCATCACTTTTACAAAACTGAAAGGGTCAAATCATCTTATAAAGTGATGAGTGATGAGAGTGCCGAAATGATGCATTCTCCCGGGAGATGTGCAGGGACATCTCCAACAGGGGCCTCCTTGCGGAGCAAAACCTATAGAAGCAGGAAAACACAACTCAGTATATCTCTAAATAATGAAATGGAACAATAATTGTTTCTTTTAAAAATGGAGATTATATACCATTTTCTGGATATCTTGGACTAAATGAAAAAATGGAAAAAGAAATATGCTTTTCATTTTACTCAACCGAACTATGTGTCTGTCAGGTCATTTATTGGGTCATAATAATGTGTATTTTCAACGATTTCAGCTCCATCTGCCTTTTTATTCTGATTTAGTTGCCAGCTTCATCTGTTTTCATTAGCATACTGAATAGCCCTGGATTTCAGATCAATAAAAATAATGATGGCCAATTGAATGACTCACAAAGCCATCACTGCCAGGGCTTCCCCAAAATGCTCTGGTTTACTGTGGATCCCAGCCCTCAGCTTCCTGATCTCCTTTGGGGAGCAGCTCTGGGCATTACACTAGCTGCGAAGGGCTTAACCATTGCTCAGTGGGGAAAAGCAGGCATTTTCCCCCTAGTCTTCTTACTCTGCTACTTAGAATCCCACGTGAAAGACAGCAAACACACTGGCTGCCATACATTATGAATTTAGCTCCTTTCATGTCTCAGGGGAGATCATCAGACTGTCAATATGTGGAAATTGGATAGTCCTCCCCAGTGTTTTAGATACTATTTAACATTATTAAGTCTGCACTATGGATTGTCTTTTTGCTCACAAAGAATAAAAGTTTCCCTATAACATGTTTAATATAGACTAACATTTATAGCAAGGTTGGGCACAATTTAACTCTCGGACATCCTATTTAAAAATAAAATACATCCAATGAGGCCTACATATTTTGTCCACCCCACCTCTTCCCATCTTTTCCTTTTACTATTGTTTTGAATGTTATTCAAAACACATAATTGGTCTGATTCTAAAAATGTTAAACATCCCTAAACTTGTTCTCTTCAGAAATATTTGGCTCTACTTCTGCATGTGAGCTGAGACTTCTACAGAAATGATTATCTGTTACCAAGTAGGGTTAACAAGGTGAGTACTAGCATTAAGCCATATGGTCAGTAGAAAAACCAGTGATATGTGAATGTCATTTTACCAAATCATAAATAACCATAAAAATTCTCCACCCTACCCTCACATCTTTAGTCTGTGAGCCAAGGACATGGGTGTGGCTAAGTAGAGCCTGTATTTTTAAGTAAATAAGGTGTGAGGGAGGAGGGGGAAGGTATATTTTTGGTGGCAGCCATGATCCTTCCTCAGGGCCCTGTGAGAACACCATTACTATAGCCCAGGGGTGTTATCTCAGGGGTTTCCTGTGGTGCCCAAAGCAACTGTAGGACAGAGGCTGGGCCTTGTGTGGGCTGAAGCCCACTGTCCTAAACCATCAGGAGAGGAGAGCTGTGGCGTAAATAATCTTAGTCTATGGCAGTGACCTTGACCTCGACCTTGACCTCCTACTGGTATTCCTCCTGCTATTCATCATTGCACTCACGTTGTTTTAACATACACCAGCCCTTTCCCTGTTTCAGAAATGGATTTTAGTGCTTTTATGTGGAGAAATTTACTTACTAGCTAGATATGTTGGGTATTTCCAATTAATCTAGAGACTGAGTTGGATAAGAAGTCCAGAAAGACTGGCAAAGCTTTTAGTTATTCTTCACAGTAAACACATGAGTGAAGAAAGGGAAAAGCTACTATAAAGTATGGCCCCATAGAAAGCCTTTCTAGGGTAAAATTATTCTGACATTTCAAATAAACATGAAAAATGAGAAGAGAGCACAAAATTGTACATATACTATTATCAGGACTCCAGAAAGTAAACAAGAATTTGTGCACCTTACTAAGACTAGAAGGAAATGCAATAAGAGGTTAAAAATGCTCTATCTTTGTTGTGAGAATATGGATGAGTTATGTCTTCCTTTCACTTTTTGTTTTCAACATTTTCCATAATCATGAATATCTTTTCATAATGAAACAACAAATAAACTAAGAAACACATAGGCACACTCATGCTAAAATTATCTTTAAAGAAAGAATTTGAAACAAAAGTTCTAACTCCTTCATTTATGTGGAGCCTGAAAATTTTCATTTTAGTCTCATTTTTGATTGAAAGTCTTCCAGAACATCTCATTTTAAAATATAGAATACTACATAGTGCAGGGAACATTAATCTATGAACACCTCCATATGAAAAATGTATTTGATTTTCAAGCCTGGAAAACTGAAGAGGCATGAACCTAAGTGTGTGAGAGATGTACCGAGGTTTTGTTTTGTTTTTCTGGAATACACCTGGGGTCTTGTGCATGCTAGGTGAGCATTCTACCATGGTGTTACCAGCCAGCCCAACAGGGGGACGTTAATGGAGACAGGCTCAGGTCTTGGAAGGTTTCTGCCTGTGGAAGACACAACTCTACAGGTTAAGTGCCTGCACATACAATGGCACTGAAGAGATTTTCATAGTGGAAAGGGAGGTGTGTGGCTTGGGAGAGTTCAGGAGAATAAAGAGGGAGCAATGGCATAAACAAATTAGCGTTACATCTTGCCCACATCTGAAACTGCAGCAAATACCCTGATTCATAAATCTTTGCGCAAGCACTGATTACTTCTTTAATCTCTGGCAGTGAAAATACTGTATCAAAGGGTATAGATAATTTAACACCTTTTTTGTTTTGCTGGAGATCAACCCAGAACCTCATACACACTATGCAAGCACTGTAGCTCTAAGCTACACCCGCAGTTCCAGATCTATCTTCCTCTCTGTCTCTCTCTCTATTTTTTCTTCTTCTTCTTCTTCTTTTTTTTTTTTTTTTTTTTTGACATGTGGTCTCCTTTTGCTGCCCAGGCTGGCCTCAAACTCTTCCTCAGTCTCCAGAATAGCTGAACTATAGGTATATACCACCACACCCAGCAGATCTGGACTTTTGATAACCCATTTCAGCCACATCCTAGGTATGAAATGCTCTTTTCTATTCACTTTTTTCCCCTCAGATGGGAGCATCTAGTCCTAAATAGTTTCCATGAGACTTCTCACAGAAAGGAAAAGCCACTTAGTACCCAGTATTTCCTTCCTGACATCTCTAGATGGTGCCTCTAAGTTCTTCTTTGTTGAGCATTAGGACTTCGAGGAGAACTTACACTGTTGTGTAGAAAGTAGTTTCAAATTCACTTATTTAGGGGAACATCTGAAGCCACCTTTCAACTTATACTGTAAAACAAACATTTTTATTTACAGCATGTCAAACCCAACTGTCTACTAGGGATCACATTAGCAGAAAATAAGCTCTGGAAGGCTGACAGCTTTAATTGTCATTTAATAGACCTATTTCCTACATTCCCTAATATCTTGTGTTGATTTTGATTGCCAAAGGTCCCAGGGGTAAATCTAATTTAAATTGAGTCTCTATTTGGCCAGGATTGAAGAACTACTGGGTGGCAACTGTGGAACAAAACTGGGTAAAACTCCTTTCAATTTTCTTTGGTGGTTAAAGCACTTGAACTTCAGTACTTAAAAACAGCTCATCTGGAATCCTTAAATGAAAAGCTTTGGCTCTCAGAGAAAGGATTTGAAGGTCTCTTTGTCTTCTGCCGAAGGTTTTAAAAGGCAGTCAGCAATTAATAAATGAGATCATCAGCAAAATAAAATTCTTCTTTAAACTGAATTTTAATAGACTCATATCTCAATCCGAGCTCCACAGTGTTTAGGATAAAAGGATGCTTGTTATTTGTACGACCTCTGGGAGACCCGTAATGATTGGGGGAAAAGAAATTATAATCCTTCAGCCATTCATGCTTGGAAGATTGCTTTCAATAGGTACATAAATTATCCATGTCCTGCTTTTCTTTGGAGGAACATTCAGAAATTACCAGAAAGTATATAATGGATTGATATTGGCTTATACCGGTTGTCATTTTTTTTTCCTATTCCTCCTCCCTCTTTCCCTAGTTATCTATTAGGGTCATCCCTGACAGTTTTGAAAGTCTGTATCTATCTTGTTCACACAAAGAATTCTTCTGCTTTTATGGATCTTTCTGCTGTCACAGGTGCTGGGCACACTTTGTACTGCATGTGGTTCTCATTAAATCTTCACCTGAGATTGAAGCCTGCCAGTTAAATTAGTGGTGCTCCTCTGAGACCTACATAAGGATTATGTCCTTTTTATTGCTACAGTCCAAAAGCGGGGTCATTACAAATGTGAATCAGACAGGAGACACCACAGTACGCTCCCATCAATAGCCATAAGGTGATTTCTCCAACCTTTAAGAAAATGTAGTACTTTGGCCATGGGACAAATCCCCAATACACATTTATAGCACCAAATGCTTACATATGCTAGTTATGTTGAAAAAGTCACTGTCAGGTGGAAAAAAATCTTTTGAGGATTGATAAAATGTTATGGTCTCTAAAAACCATTGAGGGTTTTAAGAAGATCATGATGTGGTAGTATAAAGAAAAATCAAAAGTTAATATCTTATATGGAAAATAAAAATGAGTTTCTGGGTGGTAGCTTGCTTTTTTTTTTTTTGGTACATGTCTAATTTTTTTCTAGTTCTGTATGGACATTGGTACAAGTGCCTTCATAATGCAGCCATTGTGATTTACATACAAAACCAACAGAATTTGCTGTGATGAAATATCTTGACCTCATATTTGCTGAGGGGATAAGAGGCTAACATAGAGGGACACATTTCTTTATTACATATGTAAATAGAAGATGTAGAAAATAATAATGTGAATCTGAAATAATTAAACATTTTTAAAACTTCTGAAAAAAAAAAAAACCACAAAAAAAGCCCCTTGATACAGGCTTGTGGTTGAGAAAGATATCCCAGTTTCTTTTTCTGAGATTCAAAGCGAGGGCCATGAGCGGGAGCTCTTTGCTCATTTGAAGTAAATTGCCTTGACAGTGCATAAGAGGCAGAAGAGCTCTGAGATAATTGGGTTCAAAACAAGTGTTTGCAGAATGGAGACGGGAAGCTTTTTTGTATGGATTAAAAGATGTGTAAATGAGTGATTGGGTTAAAGGTTCTATGTGTGAAAAGATACAAATAGGGATCATAATTCAGTTAGAGAAGAAAAGAAGAGAATATTTCAATACTAATTCAATAAATCCAACTACCTACTGTGTGTGTAGCTGAGCATTCGGGTCATATGCTGTTGTGGGCGCCACTGTGGGAACCCTGTCTCTACTCCCCAGTCCTCTCTGAACGTCACTTGCATCTTTTGTGGGTAATTCCCACTCACGCAGAGGACTCTCTCCCTCCATCATCTGGATCTTCTGCCAGATGATGTTTTCTGGCCACAGGAGTGATCTCTGCCTGCACATCATGCAGGCCTGTTGCTCTGGAAAAAAGCAATCTCAGAAGTGGCTCTCAAACAATGATGGATACTGAGGAACACAGGTTGAGCAATTTATAAAGGGTAATGGCTTATTGGGGTCACAGTTTTGTTTTGTTTTTGTATCAGTGATTGAACCCAGGGGTGCTTAACCACTGAGCCACATCCCTATCCCTCTTTTATTTTTTTATTTTGAGTCAGGGTCTCACTAAGTTGCTGAGGCTGGCTTTGAACTTGGATCCTTCTGCTTCAGCCTCCCAAGTCACTGCACAGTTCTGAAGGCTGTGCACAGTTCTGAAGGCTGGGAAGATCAGAGGCTGCATCTGGTGAAGTCTTTCTTGTTGGGGAGGACTCTGCTGAGTCCTGAAACAGTGCAGAGCATCATGTGGCCAGGCAACTTCCTAGTTTGTCTTTCTTTTTCTTTTGTAGCCATAGTCTCATTGGCTTAGGTCCCCCTAATTTAGTCTTAAGTATCTTTCAAGGGTCCTACCTGCAAATACCATAATTGGATTAAGTTTCCACTCTCTTTAGTCCCTTTGCAATGGAGACTAAATTTCAACATGAGTTTTGGTGGGGACATTCAAACCGTAGCAGTATGTCAATGTCCCTTGGTGGTTCAATTCTGGGTTATGATATGGATTGTGGCATACTTGCTCACAGAAGTAAATTGTTCACTAATGCACCTTGATTTGCCTTCCTCTCTTCACTGCCTGGCCTCCCAGAGCTACACCTTGGTTCCTGGAATAACTTCCCGAATAAACTACCTTTACCCGGATTCTTTATCAGGATGATCTTTGCAGACAATACAAAGATATAGACAATGAATGTTTGATGAAGAAACATTGGAAGACTTTTTATTAAAAAATATTAATCTTTCTTGATTTGCATTCAAAAGAACAGAATTTAATTGGGAATGAGAATATTTTGTGGTAGGGGGTGAGGATAAGTCATGAAGAGCATTGTTTGAGGAAAGTAGGGAGATTTGCTCCCAGGCTGTGATGTACATTTGATCAAGAGATTGAAATGGAACCTGGTTCTTAGCTTTGAGGATGTTCATAAAGCTAGCGTCATCTTCAATGACTACAGTGTTACAATAGAAATAGGAGGGAAGCATTAGGGAAAACTCCTCAAAGAATAAATGACTGTGTATAGCATGTGAAGTTCTTAGAATGTTAGGCCTTTTCCCTCAAATTCCTGTATTAACATATTCTTTCCAATAGAACTACTGAAAATATTACTACTGAATATATAATAAAACTACTGAAAATATGCACATGTACCCTTACAATTTTTCCTCCTTTTTAGAAGACCAAGGTGAGGAAGTAAAGCTAAAATATCCCCATGTTTTGGGGCGGGCTAGTTGGCCCCATGGTGTATAATATCTATTTTCTGCCTCCTTCAAACATCTCAAGAGGAAAAACAAAAGGCCTTAACACAGAAAAACATCTGCTGTATACCTCAAATTGACAAGGACCTGTTGATTTTTGTAAATATCTTAATTAATTGGATCCTCTTGGCATTCCATGATGTCTATTAACTGAGGCAATTTTTAAAGCTGATAGCTTTTTTTTAATCTCATAGATTTTAAAACTCTCTCCCTACTTTGGCTTTTTCTGACTCTATAGTTATATTTTGGATTCATATGGAGAGAACCTTTCTGGAGCCATCTTAGTGAATTTATAACCAAGAGGGTTCCGGTCTGCTTTCAAGGTTACAAGCTGAGTTAGGTGATGACAGATAACGATATTCCAGTGGAAGTGATTCTCCCAGCCAGCCTTGCTCACCATCTGATGTGTGGAATTTTTTCCAGCTTTCACAGCTGAGGCATTGCTAATTGTTGAATTTACATTAAGATTGTAAGCTCTGGCAAGCCTGAAATTCATTTTGGCTCATTTCCTCAGCCTCATTCCACAAATAGTATTTCCAGCCCCAAATACTGAGGCCAAAGGAGGAAAATCCTGAGCTGTGTGAGGCAGGACTTTGGCTTTTTTCTTCCTAGAGAAAGATGTTCTTAATACAAATGAAAAGAATTCTAAAAATTAGAACACAGTCCCCCAGTCAATACCTTTTGTGCATCATTGTAGACAAAATGACTTCTCATTCTGCCCTCTCAGGGCGATATGGGCAGAGGGAGGGTTAGTTCTTTGGTGGGGGGGAATCCTGAACATTTCCTTTAGGTTTCTTTCAGTTTTAGCAACAACTCAGAGCTTGTGGCTATGTGGGAGGTCGATCTATGTATAAATCAACATGAATTCAACAAAATCGTCAAGGCTTTCTTCTGAATTCCTCATGTGGTGATAGCACAAACAGTTACAGGGGTAAATGAACATTTTTTGAGAGAGGGACTTTTTTTTTGGTTCACTTTGAGTAGTAAACAACATCTCAAAATTTAATGTTTAGACATGTAGCTGGTAATTGAATATTAGCTGAAACAGATTTCTTCCTTGAAACAATATTGCCAGAATTTTAAAAAATTAAGTTGCTATTTAGATCACTTTAGATTTTCATAAAAAATGAACAGATAGTACAGAATGTTCTCAGACTCCCTTGATTCACACCCAGTTTTCTTCTTTAAATAACATCTTATGTCGGTATGGTACATTTGTTATAATGACATTTGTTATAAGTGTATCCAATACTGATACACTTGGATTAACTGAAATCCAGAGTTTGTATTAAGGTTCACTCTGTGTTGTCCAATTGTATGGGTTTTGACAAATATATAATGTTTTGATCACCATTACAGAATGATTTCAGGTAAGGTCATCATTCTTAGGCTTCACCTATTAATCCCTCTTTCCTGTTCCTGGAGCTCCTGGTATCCAATGATCTTTTTACTGTCTCTATGGGTTTCTTCTCCAGAATTCCATATAATTTAAAACAGAATATGTGGCCTTTTCAGACTGACTTATTTCATTTAGCAACATACATTTAAGATTTCTTTTGTGGGGCATGGTGGCACGCACCTGTGATCATGACACTTCGGGAGGCTGAGGCAGAAGGGTCTCAGGTTCAAAACCAGCCTCAGCAACTTAGTGAGGCTGTAAGCAACCTAGAGAGACTCTGTCTCAAAATTAAAAAATAAAAAAGAAAAGGGCTGGGGATGTGGCTCATTGGTTGAGTGCCCTTGGGTTCGATCCTGGCTACTTAAAAAAAAAATTTTTTTTCTTTCACATCATTTTGTAGCTTGATAGCTCTGATTTTTAATCACTAAATAATATTCCACTGAATAGATTAAACAAAGTTTGTGGGTATATTCATCTACTGAAGGATGTCTTGTTTGCTTCCAACTTGGGCAATTACAAAGAAGGCTGAGGGTGGTGGTTTTTTTGAAGTTGAAGACGCTACATTCGATGATTATACTTTTTTGAGTTATAAAGAGCTCTTACAGACATGTGTAAACAGCATGATTTTGTTTTTCCTATACTTTTAGTTAATTTGACCAAAAATGGAGTCAGAAATGTCATAGAGAGTCACTCTGAAAACCCTCTCCACTTCCTCCTTTTGTGTTGAACACACGCATTGAAATTCCTAAGAACTGTTAGCAGAACAGAAATGTCTCCATCTTAAAATTAGCTTCCAGGAGTACCAGTCTCCAGAGATTTGGTAAACACATCCAAATTTGTCTACCTATATTGACTATGATATTATAATAAAATCTGATCATTTTTCACATATAAGTCATTGTTATTTTACTTTCTTAAAGAACAAATGCCTTTACATGTCAGTAATCTAATTGGCAGGTACTCTAATGGTAATTGCCAAGACAAGGACAAAGGAAAAGATAACAACAAGACAAACCATTCCTCTTTCACATGAAAAACTCAACAAGATTGGTTGAATTGGGTCCTAGGAGGAGAGAGATTTGACAACAGAAAATCACTTATTTTATTCTGCTTTCTAAAATTTTGACTTGCTTTGGGATGATAATCTAGATGTTTTGGGATTATAAAATAGGTGTAATAGTAAACAACTGGGTAGTTCAGATCTTAAAAATGTTTATGTATAAGCAGGAAGAAAAATGGTCAAAGTGGGGTTATTTATTTCTCAATGAAGAGAGTAGAAAATGACATTAAAACCTTGGAATCAGTTTCCTCTGGATGCCTCTTTAAAGTACAAGTTTCCTTTAAAAGAAAAAGACTGAATTTTTCGACCC
Source organism: Geosciurus inauris (assembly GCA_004024805.1). Lineage (NCBI taxonomy): Eukaryota > Metazoa > Chordata > Mammalia > Rodentia > Sciuridae > Geosciurus > Geosciurus inauris. Next base: position 308,530 of record PVHX01000242.1, on the reverse strand, counting down.
CACTTTAAGAATTCAAATTGCAAAAAACATTGGGACATGGGGATGGGGGATAAAGGATACGTATTATGATTTAGCCATTGTGGCATAATAAATCTTCCCTAAATTAGTGACTTAAATAATGATCATTTTATTGTTTCTTGTAACTTTCATGAGTTGGGAATTCAGGAAGGGCTCATCTGGATGCTACTGGCTTGGGATATGACAGTAGTGGTGACAGCCAGATAGTGGCTGGAGCTAGAGCAGGTGGGTGATGGAGATGCTGGTGGTTAGGGCCGGTGCTGGAGCAAGGCTGGAGCAGCTGTGTGACAGCTGGGCGTCTCTGTCTCATGACAGTTTCTGTACTTCCCCTTGACATCTTTCATATGGTCAGGTTTTAGCTGCATCCCCACATGGCAGTTCAAGGTAGATGGACTTTTGAAGGGAGTTCAGGCTGCTGACACCAATGCTGCTGTACTTGCTGCCAGTAAGCCACAAACCTGTCCAAATTTAAGGGGAAAGGAAGTTGAATCTATGTCTTGATGGGGGAGTGCCCAATTTCTGAAAAAGCTCGGGACTAAGATACATTCTTGTGGCCATCTTTGGAAAATACGACCTGCCACAGATGGGGCAGTTACGACTAGAAGTATCCAAATGATCTTTTGATAGATGAATGGATGAATAAGTCATGGTATATCACAATGGAATATTATTCAGTGTTGAAAGGAAATGAGCCATCAAACCATAAAAACACGTGGAGGAATCTTAAAACGCACATTATTCAAAAGCAGCGAATGTGCAAAGGTAACAGAGTATACGATTCCAACTACATGACATTCTGGAGATGGCAAAAATACTGAGACAGTAAAAAGGTCAGTGGATGCCAGGATTGAGGGTGGAGGAGGGATGAATCAGGGAAATTTTTAGGGCAGTGAAAATCTTCTGTATGCTACTGTAGCAGCGGAAAAGTATCATCGTGCATTTGTCCAAAACCATGGAAAATTGAGAGTGAAGCCAAATGTACACCATAGTGATTCTGATTTGTCAATGTAGGTACATTAATTGTAACTTGATAATGGAGGAGGCTGTCCATGAGTCGGGACAAGAGTATGTGAACTACCTCTGTACCTGCCAACCAATTTTGCTATGGGTCTAAAATTGCTGTGAAAAATAAACTCTTAACAACATACACATGCACAGGAGGCAACAGTGTGCAGGATTATCACACCACCCCATTTGTCCATCCCCCTGCCTCTTTCAATTCCTATCTGCTTTGGCTTGCTTTTATTTTCCTAGTTATGAATCAGTGGATCCAAATCTAGAATTTGCTGCTCCTAGTCCCTTACGAATCTGTGTCCTTCATAAATTAGGCATCAGCTCAGCCACCTTTTCTCTGAGCATTTTGTGTAGACTCTTGCCATCTTAGCCCCGATTCCCAAAGGATCTCCTCCCTTTTCCTGCACTGTTTATTTGGTCCTATCGGACTGGGGGAATACCTTGCAAAATGTGCATTTTGTATCAATTAGATCTTCGAAAAGCTGATGAAAAGAAAATTGGTGTGGGGAGGGCAGGGAGGACCAAAATTCAATTTAGGTACAAAAAAATTACAGATGTAAGAATTGAAAGATCATCCAGTCCAGCCCACATTTTATCAGTGAATGAATGGAGGTCCTGCAGAATCCCACTGATGCCCTCACTAACATGAGAACCAGGCATTTGAATTCAGGTCTCTTGACTTCCATATAGTTTCTGCATAGGTTCACCTGAGATTTGATCAGTTCTGATCAACATTGGTGATGAATCCTTACCCTGCTGCTTTCTTAGACTAATTAGTTGCTGAGCTCCAGTCAAAATTTGGGATCTAAAATTAAATCCAAGTCCCTGGGATCTAATTTTACCTACATCACCTTGTGGCTAGGTGAGCTTGGTAATAGCTTTACTTTCTGAGTTTTATGTTCCTAGCCTGTAAAATGAGACCTTGCTTAGACTGAATTGAGTATCTCCCAAATTCATATGCTAAAGTCCTAACCCCCAGTAGCTTATAATGTGACTGTATTTGCAGATAGTAGATACTAAGGAATGATGAGGTATCTACTATCTGTATCTTACCTACTGTAGGTATCTACTATCTCTATCTTACCTACTATAGGTATCTACTATACTATATCTTAGTATCTACTATCTGTATTTGCAGATAGTAGATACTAAAGAATGATTAGGGCTTTGGGCCCTAATCCAACACAAGTGATGTCCTTATAATAAAAGGAGATGAGGACACAGACCCCCTGTGAAGAAACCCACAGAAGACAATCATCTTCAAACCAAGAGATTTCAGAAGAAACCAGCTTCACTGACATTTTGATCTTGGACATCCAACTCCAGAATTGTAAGAAAAATACATTTGTTTTTTAAAACTCTCTAGTCTGTGGTATGTTTTTAGGGAAGTCCTATCTTTAGAAAGTTTTTTTTTTTTAATTTAAATTAATCTATAAATATAAAACCATTAGTAAACAGTAGTTTCTGCCTCTAAATGTGTTGAGATTAGAGAGGTTTCAAATTTGGTTGTACTGGGCAGATGGAGAAGGCACCCAGCTATGGAAATTTCTCTGGTGTTCTAGTCATCATTGGGTCCAAGGGCCATCCAATGGCAAGATGTGAAGGAGCCTGAGACATTTCCTAGGTCTGGCCAAACTTTCTTATGTAACCCAGAGGGAAGATAAAAGGAAGCTCTTTGTGTTTGTACTTAGGACCATCTCAGCCCAGAAAGGCGATTTAGCTTCCTCCTTGTCACTCAGGATTCCCAAATATGGCTGGATTGTCAGCAAACTTCTGAAAAAAAAAATTGAACCATGGAATGAAAGTGTATTTATTATTCAGGAATAAGGGAATCACTTGAGAATCCATAAGGGGCAGGATAAATGCACTGAATTCTGGATGCTTATTTATATTTGTGTTGGGTAGACATCCATTTTTCTGGCTTCTACTTTTCAGTTCAGTATTTATTTAGTGAAGCTCTTGGAGAATTGGGCACTGCCCTGACAAAGCATCGTGGGTGGATTGAATACACAGAAAGCAAAGAGCCCTTTTTTTCGTAGTCAATACAACATAATTTGTGTCAGGCTGACAGCAGCCAGGCAAGCGGGCATCAAGTGAATTTCTAAGGTATAAAATGCATGTAAGGTTAAGTGGCAAAAAAAGTTCTGTATTTTTGTCTTTTGGTCTGAGAAAGCATCATCTTAGAGTCTGTGAAGAGGAGTCAGTCATTTTCTGTTAAAAAACCTTTGAATCCATATCTAAGTTTTCACAGCAGATTTTAATTTAGTAACCACCTCTTCCTTCTCTTCTTCCCCCTTTCCTAAGCCATGTTATATTTTCTTTGCACAAGTTTTCTTGAGCTCTGCCTCCACCAAGGGAATTGTAATGAGAACCCTGGCAAAAAGGATTATCAACTTGGAGGCTGGATATGAAAAGAATAAATTCTGAAGTTACTTTTGCATGACACCATGATTTGTAATTCAGTTAAAAAACATCCAAAAGGATTAAAGCACTTAGTTTGATAGCAGCAAGCAATGCAAAAGTTATAGAGAATCAGAACAAGATAACAGTGGAGTGCTTTGATTAACCTCAGATGAGGCAACCTGTAACTATAAATGGTTCTTTTTTAATCAGATTGTGTTGCTGTTTTAGGGGTTAAAACTGCAGTGTCTGAAATTCAGGATAGGTAATGATGGTAAACATTATTGAAGGAATAATTACCTGGAAGGATTCGTTAGGGCATTTCGTTTCTATCACTTTATAGAAGCAATCATTTCCTTAGGAATTGTATCAGTAATCTGATTTTCTAAATATAAACCTTTTAGAAAAAGGTATGTTAAAAGTGCTTTCATAAAAAGAGACACAGACTCAAAATGGCTTAAAAAATGTTTCCAAGGTTTAACTCATTGAAGTTATGGCAAGGTGGAATATCTAGGTAAATGTGGCCAAACTCAAGACTTGAGAGAGATGTAAACTGGACTTTCAAGGGGCTAGATACAGCACATGTCTTTTTGTACCTAATAGTATCTGAGGCAATTATTCTTCTATTCAGGAAATGTCAATCATACTTTTCCTCTTCTTTTTCCTCCAATATCTCTTTCCACAAAGCCAAGAAGAACGGTCTGGTAACAGACATTTGTGGCTTTGGATGACAGGTTGTGCTCCATAGCCTGTGTACCCAACGCCTGGACCTGTTACAAACCTTCCAGATTTTGATGGCTTTGGAAGGTGTTGCCTGTTTTGAAATGGCTTAGGGAAAACAAACTGCAGGTCTAGGCCAGGGGTGTCACTCCAGTGGGGTTAGCTATTATCAGGTGCGATAGATCAGCATTAGTGTTTTTATTTCTTGAAAAAATATGTGTGTAATATATATGTATATCTCCACATATTTTTATATATGCATTTATATATACACAAGTATATATACACATAAATTTATGTATATGTAAAGATGTGTGTGTGTATGAATGATGCTGGAGTTTGATCGCAGGCCTGTGTGCTAGGCAGGCTTCCTACTGCTGAGTTGCACCCTCAGCTCTAGTGCTTTTATTTCTGTTGCATTCCTGTGGAGTGAGGTTGGTTTGAATTTTGGTAGCGGTGTGCACAAGGGATATTAGAATTGGGCTAGCTCAGATCCATCTCTGCATCAATAAAGGGATGCTTTATTGAAAATTTACTTGTACCTTGCCTAAAATATCACCTCCTAACTCATCTTTTGGTGAGCAGGATGGAAGGGGACTAGACAGCATAAATCCTGTATAAATACTTCGGATGAGCTCTTGGATATAACTTTCCAACAAGAGACTGGGAGGCCCATGTTGAAAATGGAGTCACATTAATAAGTTTAAGATTAGATAACAGCATCTGTGTTCCGTAATGAGGAACTATTAGTGCTTTTGGCTATACTTTCTTTAGTTTTACAACAAAAGAAAGGTATTTGTTTTAGAACATTGTAGAAATAAGATAAAAATAGCCAAATAATAGAGTGAACTGACACTTTGCACTTGAAGATAACCACAGTTAACATGCTAGTGCCCATCTTTTTGATCCCTTTTGTATGCATATACATTTATGTACATACACATGCAGCGGACACACATTCATCAAAGTGTACTAATTTTAACTACTGTCATTTGTAGTGGTTGCAGAGCAGCCCTTTTGAAGACGGTGCCTTTATCTATTTAACGATGATTCTATTTGGGGATCTCAGTTTGAATTTGTTCTATTATAAACCACATTTTCCTGAAGAGTTTTGTACATAACTGTGGGTACATATCTATTACTATTTTACTAGGGTAAATTTCTAAGGAAAATCCAGAACTTCTGAAATACATTACCAAATTGCCATCTTCATAAATTCATGCATTCAATCTGAGTTTACTAACTGAACCTTCAGTTCATGTCCAGGATTGTGCTCTGAAAATTCATGTCACAGTGGCATGAAGCAATGAATAAGACAACACAAACTGTAACTGTATTTACTTACTTCAAATAAAGGCCCTTTTTTTTGCAGATCTTTTTTCTTCATTCCCTAAACAATACAGTGTAACAACTATTTACATAGCATTTATGTTTTATCAGGTATTCTAAGTAATCTAGAGATGATTTTAGATCCAAGGAAGGATGGGCATAGGTTCTATGCAAATATTGCACCATTTTATATATGGGCTTTGAGTATATTTGGATTTGAGCACCTGCAGAGGTCCTGGAACCAGTCCCTCTCAGCTTCTGTGGGCAGACTGTAAGGCAGTGTTGAATGTCACACAAGGGGAGTACACAAGCTGCTGGAGCTTCTGGGAGGAAAGCCATGCCAGTCTGAGCAGTGTGTAGGTGTGCTGGTGTCCCTGAGTCTTTCCAATACATTGTTATATCATTTCACTTTCACTTTGTATTGAAGTAAACAAAAATAATCCTCCTGAGTAGGCTGTGTTGGGCATTTATAACTATACAATCCAAACGTAAGGCATGATATAATCTTTTATGATCCCTGTCCCACTTAGGACTCAGACTTGGGAAGCACCGTGTTCAGAGATTTCAATCTAATAAATTAAATCGGCAACCTGGTGAGGGAATTTCAGCTTTGTGAACTACAGGGCTGGACCTCCTTTTCTTAACCCTGGCAAGAGTGCTTGCTGTCCTCCTTGACAGAATAAGTCACTTGTCTATCTGTGGCCTTTTATTATCCTCCTCTTTGGAAACATAATGAATTCACTGTATTTTGCTTTTTCCTTTCTTGTTTTTTATAAGTATCTGTTTCTCTTTTTAGACAGTGAGCAACCTAATGATGGGGGATGCACTTTCTTCAAGTTCCTTGATTCAATAAGTGCTCAGTAGACTGTTGACTAATTGGCTGAGTGTCTGAATGATATCACTGGGATTTTTACTGCTACCTGATGCATTATTTAAGATCCTGAATTCACACTGGCGAAGGTCAAAATTACAACAATTTAGCTTGAAGTTCTTAATAGACTTTATTTTTGATTCTAGAATTGGACAGCACTTCATTCCATAAAGTAGAATGAGTTTCTGATAAGTTGAGCAGAAGAATTTGGTTTAATAGAGAAAGGCTTCAGAAAGCAGAACAAAAACAAACAAAAAAAAAATGTAATTTCAGTTACTTTCCTTGTAAGTCAGGGACAGAAAGACAGACCAATAGGATAATAATTAATTAGTTAACAAGAAGTTATTTCAGGTTTCTTCTTTTGTATAAGGATTAAAGCAGTGGGAATTTCATTATCATGTCTGTTAAAACTAGACTGTTTGGGATATTTGAATATTTTCTTTCTAATCCTGATTTTTTAGAAGATCAGATAAATAGCCTAGTTTTAGATTGGCACCATGGAACTTATGTGCAAATGATTCCATTTTAAATTTTAGCCTGGTTTGTTACCTAATGCAGGAACTTAGTCTAAAACAATGGTCTCCTATAATTTTTTATTTAACAACATTATAGAACTCCAACTTAACAAAAGAGGCTGTGTTAGTCAGCTTTTCATTTGTGACAAAATACCTGGAAAAAATCTGCTTGGAAGGAGGAAAGGTTTATTTTGGTTTATGGTTTCATGGTTGCTTGGTCCTAGTGCTTTCAGAACATCAAGGTGAGAACATGTACCAGACAGAGGAAGCTGTTCACCCCATAGCAGAAAGTGCAGAATAAAAGAGGATGGGCCGGGGTCCCAATATTGCCTTCAAGGGCAAACTCCCTATGACCTAACTTCCTCCCTCTAGGCTTCCTAGGCCTCATCTCCTAAAGGTTCTAGCACTTCCCAGTATTGCCATAAACCAAGCCTTCAACACATAGGCCTATGGAGGATATTTAAGATCCAAACATAATAGGGGCTATTAAAAAATAAGTTCATCTATTTAAAATTTCCTCTTAATTTCTTGTTTCCTTATAGCCTTCTCTTATTGTCACAGGATAAGAGAAAGAGACTGTCACTACTTCAGTGGTATAATAGACTTGCAAGTCAGTTCTTTGGGTTTTAAGAGGAAGAGGTCTTATGGTTTTATTAAGGAAAGCCCCAGGTGAATAGGAGAAATCACTCTTTCCTGCTGCAGGTTTACAGTTGAAAGGAAAGAAGACAGGGAATTGGGAGGGGGAAATCATCATTCATGGTCCTGAGAGGGGCTGATGCATTAGGCAAGTTAAAAGAAGTGCTGAGGCTGATGATTTCCCATTGGCAAACCAGGAGGTTTCAGGGGCTAGGAGAACTCCCCTGGACCACAAGCACTCAAGAAGGGCTCAGTGGGGCTGGGATTGTAGCTCAGTGGTAGAGCGCTTGCCTTGCATGCGTGAGGCCCTGAGTTCGATCCTCAGAACCACATACAAACCAATAAAATAAAGACATTGTGTCCATCTACAACTAAAAAAAATATTTTTTTTTAAAAAAAAGAAGGGCTCAGTGTGTTCAGTTGGCAGCAAGAACTAAGGGGAGGTCTAGATCATGTGGGGTGGGGAAAACTGGGGTGCAAGCAGAGAGAGGCTAGTTTACAGATTACATACTCCAGGGGCTGCAGATGTGAATATTTCAGGATAATCAGTGATTAGGTGGACCAAGGACAGCCTGCCACTGGCCAGAGAGGCTATGAAGCTCTAAGAACCTCTGTGCTCCAGACCCACAGGTCATATGAAATGTAGATCCTCCATTCAACTAAATATCCACTAAGAGAGAGGTTTCTAGATATAGACAAGATTGAAGGATTATCCTAGATTAGAGAAAACCAAGTGCATTTGCTTCTCACAAACACCACACAAAATCTATATTTTCTCTGCATTTGAGTTGCAATGGAAAGATACTGTGATTCTGTTGGACTAGTTTATATATAAAGGAAAACTTATTGGTTTACAGAATCCAAAAGGTTGTAAAGAAGACAAATTCTGCTGTGAGAAGGGTATAGATTTAACTGAAGATAGGAGCTTAACTTTCTGTCTTTTTCTCTAATCTTTGCTTTGCTCTGTGTATCTTTTTTGTTTATTTATTTATTTATTTATTTATTTATTTATTTTTGGTACTGGGGATTAAACTCAGGGGTACTCGACCACTGAGCCACATCCCCAGCTCTATTTTGTGTTTTTATGTAGAGACAGGGTCTCACTGATTTGCTTAGCGCCTCGCCATTGCTGAGGCTGGTTTTGAACTCGCGATTACAGGCTGGGATTACAGGTTTGAGCCACCGCGCCCGGCTTGTTTATTTATTTTTTAATCATTACTATTCAGCTCCTCCACATGGAGAAGCTGAGAAATTCCACATGGAGTTTATTTACTATACTTCAACCCTTAAAAGAAGGAAGACTTCCTTCAAGTTTGTTTTGGTCTCAAGTTCAAAATCCTAGGAAATGATAATATTGGGTTCTTTTGAGCCAGATGTTTCACCCTTTCTACAATCTGTTGTAACCTGGAAGATGGCATATTCAGTACCTCTCTCATTTTGGGTCAGTTGCTTAATCCTGAGCCTACAAACTATGGTCAGGGTAGAGATATGGAAGCACACAGTGGTCCCAAAGGTTGCCATAGGTTTGAGGAAGAGTTCCCAGAAGAAAGAGAGAGTGAGAGTAATTCAGCAAGTCCAGTCTGTTAGAACAGGTACCATATACTAGGCAGTACATACAATGGGACTTTACCTCTTACAGTTCTAGAAGATGGGAAGTCTTAGATCAGGTGCCAGCATGGTTGAGTTCAGGTGAGGACCCACTTCCTAGTTTGCAGATGGCTGCTTCCTTCTTGCTGTATCCTCACATGGTGGTGGGAGGAAGGAAGGTAGGGAGGGGAAGAGAGAGACCTAATGCACTCCCAAAGGCATCATTTCCAAATGACCATTACATTATGGATCAGTACTTCAGTATATAAATTTTGGGAGGATACATTCAGTCCACGGCATTGGATGATGTTGAAAGTCCCAACAACGTATGATGTGTTATCAGCCATTCTGGCTGATAGACATCAGAAAGAAGACATTATGGCTTCTTGGAAGCAATGAAATGTCCATCAGCTTATTCAGGGGAGCCCATGGCAATCCCACCAGGCTTCAAGATGGCCCTAGTGATTCTTCATGCATGGTTTTAGCCTGCGTTTAAACCAAGCTGGCCTGTATGATCTATAGAGCGTAGTGAAGCAGTTGGTGTACGGTTTATAAGGCAGGTCTTAAAGGGCATTGAGGCTTCCACTTGCTCTCTTGAGTTATTTGCTCTGGTTGTAAGGACCTTCAGACAGCTCTGTGAAATGCTTACTGGAGAGGAACGAAGAACTCCCACTGACAGCAGTTTAACGTCTTTCCAGTTCTGTGAGGGGGCCATCTTGGGAGCAGATCTTCTGGTCCCTTGATCAACTCTGTAGCTAATTGCAGTTCTGGCTGATATTGGACTGTAATTTCATGAGCAATTTCTCTAAGCCAAATTGCCCAGCTAAGTTGCTTCCAAATTCCTGACCCAGAGAAACTGTCAAAGATAATAAATGCTTACTGTTGTTTTAAGGTACTAAATTTGGGGGTAATTTATTATGTGTGATTAATTAATTTGTATATGTTCCCAAACCAGACAAGTCAGGGTAAACTTTCCTCACCTAAAGTAGAAATGTATACTATCCATCTACTATGACTCAGCTAGAGAGGAAATGGCCAGAGAATTCTACTCTTTTTCCCTCCAGAGGTATTCATTCTGTGAAAAGAAAAACAACAACAACAAAAAAGAATAAAGAAAACAAAAGATCTCCCACATGTACTTTGCTCTAACCTCCCTAGGTTGATGGGAGATCACATGAGATAATGAAGATGGAAGTTCTAAAAAATTTCTAACACCTCATAAATATCATGTGTCATCTTTACAATCACGAGGACAAAGTGTGTGAATGTGAGTTAGAGTTAGAAACTGGGAGAAAAAAACAGTGAGAAGAAATAAAAAAAAAACTACATTTTTTTTTCCTCCTTAAGAAAAATGATAATTTTCTTAATAATAAAAACATCTTTCAATCAATTTTGTATAGTATGTTAATGTTGTTTGGGAATATTTCTGCATGCAGAAAAGCTGTGAAATTGCATCTCCAGGAAGCCCTTGAATTACAGAGCTGATAATAAGCTGATTCCTAATAATTCTGTCTCTTAGCACTCTTTTGACATCCGCCAGCAGAGCACAGTTGTGACTGGATAGAGGGTCTTGGTGGCTTTGCTAATCTGTGATGCTCACTGATGTATGACCTCACTCTTCTGAAGCTGTTGTATCAGTCTTTCCACAGAAAGCCCACGTCACAGTGGGTCTGTTTTATGAGTGGAGGTGTAACTGATGAATGTTCTAATTTTATAGACTGAAATGGGATGATAAAATGCTAGATTTATAGATATTGTTTCATTGTGTACAACACTCACGTTTCTTAGTCCCATCTGGTGTGAAGAAAAGAAATTTGTTTTCCCTTTAATATGTCATGCTGTTCAATGTATGTTGCTTAAGATCTTGAGGAGCTGAAGCATTGCTCTCCACCAGCATAAAAGATTTGGTGCTGTGGGCAATACTTTAATGCACGCCAGAGTCACCGAGCTTAACCAAAGGCACTTTATTGCCAATGTAGTTTCTTTTCTTTCTTTCTTTCTCTTTTTTTTTTTTTTGAAGGGGAAGATAAACCTCTGTGTCCTCCTGGTTTATTAACAAAACTTGTCCTCAAATTAGGATAAGCTGTTTAGATACACAGTCAGTTCTTTCCCAGATTTTATGTTATGAAGTGTGGAAATTGCCTCTTTGTCATAGTGTCTTAAAAATTCTGCCCAAGGAGTGCATTTTTGACTGTATCCTTATCGAGTGGCTTTCCTATGGCCGTGCCAAATGGCTTCTTACAGTTTTCAAGAAATTTAAAATATAAGTTTCTCCCACTTCAAACTAGAACCCCAATTCCCCAAGGTACCAGGGATGGACTGCCCTTTCTGACTTCTCAGATTCTATAGAAAGAAACTTGCTTCATGCATGCTTTTATATTTAGCATACTCTCCTTAAGGTGTCATTTCTCTCTTGGGAGAATAATTAGGCATTCATCTCAATACAATAGAGGAGATATACAAAAATACAAGAGTCACAAAGGAGATGAGAGAGGAAAACTACATAAAAAAGAATGTGTCTGTGTTATGCAAAATTATGACATTCATATAAATTGGTCTTTATATAAGATCTCAAAAAAAGGCTATGCAAGATGAATTTGAGAAAAATTTGTGAAAGAGTAATGATTATCACAGGGCAAACTTTCTTTTATTGATTGGCAAACACCAGTATTTATATAGGGGAAAATCCTGTTGCAATCTTATTTTTAAAAAAACATTAATATATTCTTTTTATATGTATGTACAATAAATAATGTAATCATCAGAGAAAGAGATTTGATAGCTTGCTTTCTAATTATATTAAGTATCTGTTTTTCCCTGAATATTGGTAGATATTTCATCATCTGCAACCAAAAATATTTACTTAGTACTATTTACAAGAAATGTTTGAAATATCTCAAAGTGATGTTAGGAACATAAAATTCACAGAATTGTAAGAAAGCGATAATAGTAATAATTAAGGCTGGCAATTATTCCACACTTGTTTTATGTCAGGTATGTTTATGTATTTGTGTATTATCTCATTTACCACAAATGATCTCATTTAAATGTCACTAGAATTCTCACAGTTTCCCTCTGATATTCATGAAGAATAAGAAGCTTGATGAATAATAAGGAAATACACTAGGTGAAATGATAGCGACTTAGGAGACAGATGGAAGGTTCAGAGAAGACTTGTGAAGGGGGTAAGTCAATGCATCATTCTGGCTTCATGATCTTCTACTTTATGGGCATGACATGACTTCCTTTCTTATTTTTGAGTGCTTAATTCCACTTTTTGATTCTGTAAACAACACTACAGGGAAATGCCTTGTCCGCACATCCTGAGGCTTATGGATGACTTCCTCCAATAAATCCCCAGAAGTGGTATTTTAACAATGTATCTCATAATCCCAAGTGACTTGCAGCCGCAACAACAGGACACAAGCAAGTTTGCCCAACTAGGAGATGCTCTTGGAATCCCACTGAGAGCCCCTCCACTATGACATTTTTAAAAGTCACTAAACGCTTGCCAACCTGGACATCAGGAATTTGCAAACTCTTTATCAGTTCTCTCTCAACATGCCCAATACTGAAATCATTATTTTCCTCAGCCATCTAAAAGGGAGGAAAAAATCCTGTTCCTTCTTTTGTGTTCTGGTTTTGTTTATTGTCCTCACCATCTGCCTAGTTGTGGAGACAGAATCTTGCTGGACCCTCCACTCCTATTCACCAGCTCCCCGCCTCAGCCACTACACTTGCTGTTTCACCTCCTCTTTCTGGAATCTGTCCTTCCTTTCTAGCTCTACTACCACTGACTTCTTGGAGGTCCTCCTCATCTTTCATATTTTCTATATTTAATTTATCTTAGAATCTAGTATTGTTAACTTCCCAAGGACTCTGAGGGACCTTTGTGATAGGATGTGTATAGGAAATGACAATGTTAAACCTCAGCTGGAATCCTTGGAATACTCCCCTTGCCTGCATCCCAACAACATCGAATGGAAACACTAACTTGGTGTGCAGGTCTTCCACCATCTGGCCCCTGGGTACCCCTTTCCTTCCCAGCTTGCCTTTCCATCCTATGTTGTTCCCTCTGCACTAGCCCCCATAGTATTTCCAGTTCCTAGAGGGTGGATGCAGCTCTTGCCTTTTTTACTCTTCTTGGTTGAGCCTTGATGCATCCTTTAAGACCCAGTGTCACCCCCGCTGCCCCATCTCCCATATGACATCTTGGCTGGCATCCACAGTCATTGTCTGGCACCCTCTTCTTTCATGCCATCTGTATACCTTCACACACCACCATAACAGCAATATTAGAGAGATCTGCTTTCCTGGAGACCAAACATCAAACTTGTGTCTGGGCAGTAGATGAAGAAATACAGCGGAATTCTTTGAGTGGATTTCTCAGGCTGGGATCGTGAGTACCTGCAGCATGAGGTGGCTGTGAGATGATGCGGACAAAACCCTTTGATCTACGCCTGGCTCACCACAGGTGCACAGTATGTGTTAATTATTGTTGTTGGTGTTGTTCATTCCGAAGGAATTTCTAGTCCAGTGATATTGTAATAAAACGGACAAAACAAATTCAGAGCGAGGCTAATAAGAGATAACAAAAGAAGACGTAGAATAAGGAGAGGGCTGTTTCTATCCTGAATGATATCAAATAGCACTGCTGTGCTTCAATATGGAAATTATCTTTAATTGTTTGAGGTAATAGAGTAATAATAATCATCCTTATTGAGACAATAATAATAACAAGCCTACTAGTTATTCAATGCTTCCTCTGTATCAGACCTTATTAGGCAAAGTACTTTCTATGAGTTGTTTCATTTAATTCCCACCAAAAAACACCTCTTGAGGTAAACAGTTTTATCCCCTTTTGATGAATGAAAACCTCTGAAATGTAGGAAGGTCAATTTCCTTGCCCAAGCTTCCACAGATGGAAAATTGTGAGGCTAGAGTTTGAACAAGGTATAACTCATTTAGGTTTCACCAAGACCTGGCTACTCCTGTGTCTGATCCCCAATTTAGCCCTCTGTTAGAACTTCATCCACGCACAGAGGTGCTGCTCCCCGAGAATGAATGGAAGACAGTCTCAACTTTCAACATCTCCTTGCAGAGGGACTCAAGGCTCACTTCCACAGTGATCATCCATGTTGCACTTTGGAAAATGCTTTGGAAAGTTACAGGGGGCAAATAAAGAATTTTTCTGAATTCAAAGTTCAGCCACTATGGGCTTTAAGAATTTCTTTGTGATTTGGAGCCCTGTATATATTTCTAAGTGGACTTGTGTATGCAGGAAGAGAGAGGAGGTGTGAAGTCTATGACTCTATGGGCTTCTATATCCAGCAGGAGTTGAGCAAAGGTAAGGTGGGGAGAGAAGATAATACTTGAGAGGCATTATTCAATAGCATTTTAAAAAGAGACATTTAGAACACTACACGAATGCTTAATAATGGATCTATGTGTTAAACTTTATTTCTAAGAGCATATAGGGTGTGCTATATAAAGTCAAAAGGGGAAAACACCTATTTATGCAGTATAATTTAAATCTTCACTTTTCTATATTTATTAATTTTTTTTTTTTTTTTTTTTGGTACTGGAGATTGAACTCAGGGGCACTTGATCACATCCCCAGCCCTATTTTGTGTTTTTTGTAGAGACAGAGTCTCACTGAGTTGCTTTGTGCCTTGCCATTGCTGAGGCTGGCTTTGAACTTGCGATTCTTCTGTCTCAGCCTCCCTAAGTGCTGGGAATACAGGCTTGAGCCACTGCACCTGGCTTATATTTATTAATGTTTATGTCATTAATGAGCTGAGTAACTGATACTGCAACAATTTGTATGCTTCTTGTATGTTTTCAAGAAGAAATGCTTGGAAAATATATCTGTTCTCTAAAGTGTAATTATCACTGGATACACTGCTTGTAGATACATGTTAATTCTTTAGAGAGATGAAACCCTGTCTCTCTTCCAGTCCCACCAGAATGTTCCTGCATACAGCAAGATCACCCTAAATCCCTGCAAACAGTCAGTGGGGATATGTGTTTTTCAGGGGAGTTTTAAAAGTTTTTCTTGGAAGTCAAAATAATACTATTATTTCATTTAGACAACTTAGATTATGTTTGCTGAATCCATGCTAGGTGTCTTTATTTACTAAGAAGTCCCTGATTGACTGAGGTCAAGGTTATAATGAAGTGGGGATGCAGTAAGGTAGAGGAGTTTGTGTGCTACAGCAAAGTGAGCAAAAGTGTAGAAAAAGTGTGAAAAAAGCACCCAACATTTGATATTTGCTTCTATTTTTTGGCTCTTAGAGATAATGCTACTATAGACATTCCTTACATGTCCTTTGTTACATATCTGTGTCACTTATATACCTAAAAGTAGTGTTAGTGGTTCTTAGGTGATGTATGCGTGGAGCATTAAGGTATCACCCATAAACTGTCCAAATTCATTGCTCCCATTTAAATGGACTGATGAGTATTCCAGTTGTTCCTTCTGCTACCAATACTTGATGGTTTCTTTTTCATTTTTGCCATTGATTCACAATTGCTTGTATCTCAGCATTTTAATTAGAGTTCTCCTAATAACTAGTGATGTTGATTGTCTTTTCAACATTTACCAACCATTTAAATATCATATTTTGTGAAATGCTTGAATAAATCATTGGTCTATTGGCTTTTTCCTCACTATTTTATAGGAATTCCTTATAGACTATGGGTATGAAACCCTTGTCAGACATATCATCTCCTTCCCTGGACTCATCTTTACAAAATCTTAATGGTGTTTTTGATTAACAAAAGTTCTCAATTTTGTGAGATCTGATTTATCAGTCTTTTGTAGTCAGTAACTTTGTGTCTTGTTAAAAAAAAAATGACCACCTGTAATTTCATGAAGATATTCCCTTAAATTCATTTCCACAGGTTAGCTTTCTTTCTTCTTTTCTTCATTTTTAATTTACATGAATTTAGGTTTGTGATCTACTTGGAATGGATTGTCATGTACACAAGATAGGAATAACATATTTTTTATACTTCTCTTTTTAAGGCTATTTTGTCTATCAATAGTATTTTGGATTTGTAGTTTTTTTTTTTCTTTTGACATTTTAAAAATGTCATTCATTGTTTCTGGACATCGTTTCAGTTTAAAAGTCAGCCATTAATTTTATTATTGCTCTTTGAAGGTAAGGATTCTTTTCTCACTGACATGTTTTCAGTAGTTTTGCTATGATATACCTAGGTGTAGTTTTCTCAGTTCTTATGCCACTTGACATTGGTAGATTCTCCACAATCTTTGTTTCTGTGGTTTTATGGCTTTTACCAGTTTTACAAAATTGGCAGCCAGTCTGTCTTCACATACTTCTTCTGATGCATTATTTTTACTTTTCCCTCTGAGTTTAACATTTGTCAGGCCTTTTTTGTAGTGTCTTATATATCCCTCATAGTCTTTTCTCTTAGTCTTTTCTGTACTTGCAATTCTTTATTTCTCTTAAAATTTGAATATTTTCAGCTGGGTGTGGTAGCACATGCCTGTAATCCCAGCACTTTGGGAGACTGAGACAGGAGAATCGTGAGTTCAAAGCCAGCCTCAGCAACGGCAAGGCGCTAAGCAACTCAGTGAGACCCTGTCTCTAAATCAAACACAAAATAGGGCTGGGGATGTGGCTCAGTGGTCGAGTACCCCTAAGTTCAATCCCTGGTACCAAAAAAAAAAAAAAAGGTCTCTTTCCAATTCACTAATTCTTTCTTGTACCATGTTTAATCCATCCATCACATTATTAACTTGATTTCTGATTACTGACTTTAATTTCTATACTTTCTATTTGATTATTTTTAAAGATTATAGTTATCGGGCAAAACTTACCATCTTGCCATATGCTTACTTGAATATGAATCACAACTCTTGAAAAATTCATCTCATAACTCCCACTTCTGGTTACCTATTAGTGTTGTTATTTTCATCCTTTTTTATTTTTTATTATTTTTCTTGCATATCTATGTGTTTTAATAAAATTTTTATGTATTTTAAACGAATTTGATCTAAGATAAATGGAAATGTAAGTTTGTAATTACACTCTGTACTTCATTCAATTCATTTCCCTTTTTATCTTCTTTGCTATAAGACACTAATTTACTTCCTCTTACAAACTCCACTGAGTTTGTAACTCCACTCAGTCTCTCACTGAGCTCGGAGTTTTTCTTTGAACCATTCTCTTTAGTTTTGACTTGGGACAGATTAAATAGCTCATTATTTCCCCTTGGAGATAAAGAAGGAAGCTGTTACAACATTTAGTAACCTTTTTCCCAATGAAATTCTCTTTTCAATCTCAAACTCCTTTATTATCCTAAATAAACACCTTTATATATAGCATCATACCTTACTTTGGCATGAAAGAGTACTGGTACCTATTGTCTTGGTGTCTTGGAAAACTCAAATGTTAATTTTAGTAATCTTTTACAATTTGAAATAATATCATCCTTCTTTATTAATATTGATTTAAAATGTTTTATTTTTAATAGGTTAATATTGTGAATTCCTAAAATACCTAAAAGTTGTTGACACATGTATGCTTAAAAAGTAACTAGCCCCTGGATACTTCTCTAAATATTTTTGCACTGGATAAACCACATAATCTACTTGCTAAAACTAAGCTATCTAATATTTTACCTATGGTATTTATCGGCTTTGTGATGTGTTAAATTTGAGATCTGGAGAATATCAATATCCAACACTAAGAGGCAGTTAAAATTGTGAATCTGGACCTCAGATATTAGGGTATTGTTTTATTTTATTTGTTCTTTTTAGATATACATGACAGTAGAGTGTATTTTGACATGTTATACATACATGAAGTATAACTTCCCATTCTTGTGGTTGTGCATAAGGTGGAGTTACACTGGTTGTGTATTCATATATGAACATAGAAAAGTTATATCTGATTCATCTGCCGTCTTTCCTATTTCCATCCCCCCTCTCTTCCCTTCATTCCCTTTTATCTAATCCAGTGAGAATATTGTTAATGTAGAGAAGTCATAGAAATGGAGGAGACACTTAGGTAAACGATATATAATAAAAAGAGTGGAAGCCAGAATATCTAAGGCTCAGGTGAAAGTGAGCTGATGGTCTTTAGACTTTATGTATGAGAAGATTTACTATTCCAAGATTCTGTTTATCCCACTGCTCACAAATCACTTTATCTTTTGTACCCTGATCACTCTCAATCCTTAGTTCCATGACAAAGACTCACTCACTCTTTCCCCATATATGTATACAAGGTACACACACACACACACACACACGTAATTCCTTGTGAATTCACTGACTCAAAACCAAATAGGAGATGAGCAGTCTGAGGTTATTAAATCCCTTCATATGTGTGTGTGTGTGTGTGTGTGAGAGAGAGAGAGAGAGAGAGAGAAGTAGCATCCTGACCCAGGGTCTCCTGGTAATGATTACTTAGTGATAGAATGATGATGATTGTAGAATAAAAATGATATTTTAGCTAAACTAAGCCCTTCTCTCTTCCTACAGAGGCCAAGTTCTGCCTCTCCTTTTGCCCGTCACCCTTGCTTATACCCCATGTATCTTAAACTATCACCACTTTGACATTCTAGCACTACTATATGTCATTAGCATCCTACTGCATAGCACCCTTAGAGAATCTTGACTGCCCTGTGAATTGACCCAGCAATTATGGCCAACTGCTTTAGGAATGCTCCTGTACATTATAAACACATCAATGAGCATGTTGATGTGATAATGATGAAATTATACTTTCTCACTTTCAGTAGCTTCCAGAAAGTCACTCACAAGGGGATGCTTCCTGATTTAAGGTGAAACTTCTGGATCGCCAGTCCCTGAAATATCTGGGACTTTGTGTTGTGGGGATTGGACACTAAGGGGATGATGCCTTGGTCTTAGAGTCTGACAAATTTATTTGAAATATAAGTATGTGATTACAATCCTCCAACATTCTTCTACCCATTGAATTAACATAAACCACTAACATTGGCAGATTCCTTTTCTCTAGGATAAGGGCTCTACTTGCTGGAGATTGTGGGTTGGCCACACACAGGGACTTAAAGGATAGTAATACAGAAATAAAGGCAAATAGAGTCCAGATCCCTGTTACCACCTTACACTCTCAGGAACCACCACTGAGGCAATGCTCCCATCTCCTGAAAACTGACTCCTTGTCCTAGATCTGATGACATCAATATCACTTATGCACTGACAGTATCACTTATGCACTGATAGCACCTGAATCTGATAGCATCTGCGGGTTTAAATGTGTGTTGGAAATATGGGAAAAGAAGAGGTAAAATCCAGAAGAAATACTCCTTTTGGCCACAAATACATATATTTTGCAAGGTATATAGACATCTTTACCAGAGTCTTTACCTAAAATTTTAGAACTTTAATAAACGACATTGCTTTCTTTATTATATATGCTATTTGTGGTCCCTTCCCATTATATACCTATTCTTGTTAGCAGTAAAAAGCCCTGTGGTTGTCCTAACATTAAACATGTTCATAGATCCAACAAGACTCTTCTATTTAATTCTGTGTCAGCTTTGGTAAGGTTATCTAGGACAAGACCCTAAATATCTCTGAACTGTGGTTTCTTTTTTGCAAAACAAAAGAGAGAGTGCAAAAATGAGAGAGATAAATTCTGACTCTCTTTTTCACATATCCATTCATTAAACATTCAATAACAAGTCACAGTACATGAAGGAGATACAGATCTACAAATCTACAAATCACCCCAGGAAAAATTTTGTGGTGAAGTAGAAGATGCCCATGAGCCATGGACTCTTACTCAGTGTAACAAATACTTTAGTAGGTCCTTTATAATATGCCAGAAGATCACACTTTGGCAATACATTCTGCTTAGGAAGACATTTGGAAGGGTTTTTTTCCCAAAGGAGATGTCAGTTTGGCCTGGCCTTGATATGGTAGTGTTTTGGAAAAACAAAAGGAAGTAAATGAAGATTAATGCATATTTAAGGAATTATGGGCACTTGGCTTTTACTAGAAATCATGTATAAATTAGGAGTGGGAAGACATGAAATGTGAAAGCATGTGGCATGAGATTATTAAGGACACTGAAAGCCATACTAGATCACTTGAGATAATGGACACTAAAGTGTTTTTTCCCTTCTTTCTATGTGTGAGGACAATATGACAGGCACAACTAATATACACCAAGATAATTCCTTAAAGATGATAATTCTTGGTTGGATGATCTTCTAATGAAAAATAAATAAGACATTTCTATCACATTGTGTCTCTTCAGCACACTGAGAGGATGTCTCCTTATTCAAGTGTTTGCCTCATCTGTTAATGTTTACCTCTGTTACTGGTATTTGGGTTGGCTCTTGAACTATCCTGGCATTGCTTCATCTTTTCAGACAGCTGCTCTTTTGAAGCATCCTTGTAAGAGATGCTTCGCTACTTATCTAGACAGAGCATACACTTGTCAATCAAAACATAAATAGCACCCAAGCTACCTGCATGTCCAGAGGTTGGAGGAGAGACAGGGATGTTTTCCCACTGAAGATCTGCCAAGTTTAGAATGATTGGATTCTTTGTGAGCCCTCTGAAATTGTAGAGAGGGACCCCAACATGAAAACCTCTGCTTTTGCTATCAAGATCTTATATGCATCCTTTCCTATTCTAAAAGGAAGTCCCTGAAAGTCTTCCTAAGACTATACAATTATTACACTGCAGTTTTTTTTTTTTTTTAAACCTGCCTCGGGGACATCTGAATATGCTTTTTCATTGCATCTCTTTCTTCCAAGGTTTTAACATTGGAATGTTTTGCTTTTTTTCACAGTACCTTACATGCCCAAAGACTTGGTTTTGCATTATTCAAATCCCTGTGTCACTTTCTCTAGTGACTTAGAGCAGTGAAGTCCTCTTGGGGTGTGAGAGATGATCTGTGAGGACAATCAGTGGGTACCTTCTATTCACAGGGCCTGAATTGAAGCTGTCTCACATGCCAACGGGGAGATTGATCCCAAGAGTTTATGCAAAAACTTCAATAGGGCTTGTGATGGTTCAGTTACATTCCTCAGAATGCCTGGAAATGGGGGCCGTGACTTTTCCTGTGTTTCATACTCTGTTTCTTTTTGAAGAGTGACTGGCCAGCAAACAGATTTGGCAAAACTGGAGGCTTAGAGTGCCACTGAAACCGAAGAGCTTCTGGTTCACATTTGTTTCTCTGTCAGGTGTTGCTGGGAGATCCATTTCCTTTACTCCACTGCCAAGTATGCAAACTCCAGTAATTTGGCGAAGCAAAGAAATCACTGGCAAATACAGCACAGCAAATTGTGGGCTAATAGCTAAAGCCGGAGATGACTCTGTTAACGGATCCAGCACAGCCTTTTGTCAACTGGGTGAGAAGTCTCATGTAAATCCTGAGGAGCCAGACTTGGAGCAAGGGGAACAGAGTCCAGGGAAATTTAGGAGACAAAGGATATTTTTCTACCCCTAACAGTGTTTGTCTTGTGAAAAGGATGTCAAGGCTCTGTCTCTTGCAGCACACAATGATAAGATTGAACATTCAGAGACTCTAGCGCTTGAGAAATGGGAAGGAAGAAAAAGGATTTCAGACAGTGTGGCAGCAGCTTAGAATTTCACAGACCATCCTTATCAGTTTCTTTGGCAAAGGGAAGATTATCACAGCAACTTAAATGTGTCATTCCTTGGTTCTATTTCACAGAAATGAGATGAAATAGGGGTCAGGTCATGACAATGTCAGTTGCTAGGGTACATGCATTGCTGCTGTTGCTTAACCAACTCCATAAATTTTTTTCATGTGTCTTTATATAATATCACTATATTATGTTTAAGTGCCATTTTCTTACATTGTTATTTATATTTACATACATATAGATTAGGAGTATCAGAATTCTATTAAACATATACACACAGAAAAAAATGTTACTGTTTTTTTGGAGAAATTCCTCATTCTATTAGTAAATATTTATTGCACATTTACTTTATGTAGGTGCTAGGGACTTGAGCACCTGGGGTCCTGGAACAAATCCTCCATGGACAAAATACTGTATAAGTAAAATACTTAGTGTGATAATGGTAATAAGCATTAAAGAGGATTAGGGTGTTACAGTTTAAGTACAGTGTCCAGGGAAGAACTCAATGTTTAGAATCCATTTGCGCAAAGATGAAGGAAGTGAGGGAGGAAGTCACGTGGAGAAGAGCATTCTAGGAGGAGGAAATCACATGGGCAAAGTCCTTGAATCTGGAGTGTGCCTAGCATGTCTAAGCAAGGGCAAGGAGGCTCTCCTGTACTGGAGTGATAAGAACAGAGTGTTGGATCTCCAAATAAGACCAGAAGTTCCCCTGGTTAGGATAATCAGTGGTGCAACAATATGTAGGACTTTGTAGGCATTAAGATTTGGGCTTTTATGCTAAGAGATGGGAATCCATGGAGGACATAGCCCAATTTGAAAGAGATCATTCAGGGTATCTAGGGAAAAATAAGGGAGCCGAATGACAACAATCTAAGTGAGAGCTCTGGAGACGTGGCCGAAGCAATGGAGTGGAGAGATGGGGTTGGATTTTGGAATGTTTTGAACACGGATCAATGAGTCACTGGAGTAGAAAAGGTTGAGGGCAGTTCCCAGAGGAGGCTCCAGCAGAGAGCTGGGGCAATGAGCACCTTGGTCCTAGGACATGGGTGGGACAGTGGATGGATCTGGACAAAGATTCAATATTAGCTTCCATAGTAGTTATGATTGCTATTCTCACATTGCAGATAAGAAAACTGAAGTTTTAAGAGATTAAGTAGCTTTTGAAAATTCCCAAAGTTGCAAGTAATGCATGTAGGTCACAAATAGGCGTTCTGATGCCAGGTCCCATTGATGCCCTTCCCTCAACAGAACCCCTCTCCACCTGCTTTTCAGAGTAATCTACATGATTGAGTGAAGTCCAGATGCCATGTGCATTGTTGAAGCACCTGCTAGTATATGACTAAATGCCATGCCCTCATGTATGGTTGTTTGGCCAACTTGCAGATCTTTGGCCATGAACATGGCACAGGCTGGCATAGACCTGTATGTGTAATGTGGCATCCACCTGACCTCCTCTTCAATCCCTTCTTTCTTTCTTTCCCTCCCTTGACCACTTTGTAATAACAATAAGCATGTCTTGTGCTCAGCAAAGTACTAAATGCTTTTAACAAATTCTCTCGTTTATTTATTAATGAAAGTATGAATATAATAGCTAGTAATGCAAGAACCTGAGTATAGAACCACGGAGGAAGAAAGATTTGAGGTGGTGGACATTTCACTTTGAATGTTCTCCTTCATAGAAGCCTGAGGGAATTTAGGTTGAAAGATAAAAGGCTCCCGCCCAGACAAGTCTAAATGAGAACATTGATTTGAGAGTTTCTAAACATTCTAAAAGTTCTTTTCCTAAGGCTCTGACTGGTGCTAACTAGTGAGGTGGTTTTCCACTTAACTTTATCTTTCCTGCTGTTTCTAAGTGTGCATGAATGTATAGGAGAGTTGAGCAAACAAGAATCAGATCTAAAAGAAGAAAAAATTCATTTTTCCTCTCCCTATCATTTTATTCAATGGAGTTTATGTTACTCAGATGTTTGATGAAGATTCTGACAGATCCTAGAGACTTTGTTTATTTTTGGAAAATGTACATCACATCCTTACGGTGATTTGAAGTTGCAGGAATAATCTCAATTTCAAACATTTAATGCCCAGGGCAAGGACTTATTGAATATGTCTGATTTGGCTTAAAGCAATGCATTGACCTTTTCCTGGTACAGACCCAGGTCAGCCTGGAGGCAGGAGAAGAGGGGAGGGGACATGAATACCCCATCTTCCAAGCCTCTATTTCCTGCAATGACAAAAGAGGAGGGAAGTAAAGGGATAGGACAATTCTTACTCTGCGGGGTGGCTTCAACTCTGGGCCTGGCAGATGTCTGGATCATTTTGAAACCTTGCAGGTTTCCAATTGGAACCTTTTACTTGAAACTACCATGAGAAAGCAAGAGTCTTTATTCTGGGTGGCCACTTGTCCCTCAGTCCAGGGACATTGATAGGATCCTTGCCCAGCATCCATGACCTGCCTCTTTCTGTAGCTATTCCCTTACCCTCTTAGGCAGTGCCGTTGGCCAGAACAGAGCCCAGGCACTTGGACCATCTCTCCTCTCCTCTGAATGGCCCATTCCTGGCCTAGTGTAGGACTGCAGGCCACAGCGCCTCAGTCTCAACAGCAGTGTGCCGGGGTCCTTCTCTTGCTTGCAGGATTTCCTGTGCGAGAGTCAGGCCCTGTCCACAGTCCTCTTCAGCTTCCTCAGATGAGGACAGGGTACCAGTTCCTTCATTCTGAAATCTCAGAGGATGCAGGCCAAACTGTTTGAGATGAGGGAGAATCTGTGTTCCTAAGGAATTCTCTTCCTCTCCTTGTGCCTTCACTTGATAAAGAAACGAGAGGCCATTGCCTGCCTTCCACAACATGATTCTTCCCTGATCCTCACACACGGGTAAAAATACTCCAAAGTGAGAAATTACAAAAGTGACATTAGGAGGTTGCTTAGTCAGCAAGCTAAGCGTCCATCCCCCAGGCAGGAAGCCCTGCGAGAAGCTGGAGAAGGGAGCACCAGACCCGAGTGTCATTTCTCCCTTTACCTCAAAGCACCTGGGATAGGAATTTGGTGGCACTGGCTCCCTGCCTTATTATGTACTGTGACATTTTCTGGGCTGTAAAGTACTCATTCACTAAAGGGCAGCTGGCCATGAGGTGGGGTGTGGGGCTGGGGCTGAGCTGAGGTCCTGGCTCTCCAAGGTCATTTCATGCCTTTTCACTCTTGTGCCCTGGTAACTGCTGGCTAAAGGAAGTAGGACAGTTTGTGGATGGGAGGGCCATTCTTAATTATAAAAAAGAAAAAAAAATTGCTTTTAAGATTCCAAGAATTTCAGCTTGTAAATCAGAAATTTCACACCCCAAATGAAATTGGCAAGAAGCCTGGAACTCGCCATTTTCACTTTAGATACTAAAATTCTCACATGGATTTACTTAAAGAGTACCCAGGGTATTAAAATGTCTTTTGAGCTTAAGATTTATTTGCCTATGATTCTCTGGCATGATTATTTACTTACCAAATGAATTTGGGTTTTTTTAATTTTGAAACTGTCCAGGAGTCACACATTTATTTATTTCTAAGACGTCCTGTGATCAGAAAACCTTGACTTTAATGATCTGTTGGCATACTTTTTGCATTTTACATATTCTTTGTATGAACAAAATTTTATAGTGTTTTCACCTAGCTGGGTGCACTAGAATCTTGTTAAGTGGTTAACTCAGTTGAATAGAGAGTCTTAGGAGGCTTAATCCTCTCCAATTGGATATGGTAATTTAATATATTAGTTACACTTCAATAGAACATTGTAAACTGCATAGCATAGGCAGGAACACTGTCATTGGCTCCTCACCCTCCAGTATGCATACAATTCATAATACGTGCTCCACAGAGGCAATAGCCTTCTTTAAAAATACAGTCAATCATCATTATATAACACGTGGACTCTGCATTTGTGAATTTTCCCCACTAAGATTTGTCTCCAACCCCAAAGTCAGTATTCATAGCACTCTGGAGGCATTTGTGGACATATGCAGAGTGATAAAAATTTTGAATTCTTCAAGGTGCACATTTCCAGCTGAGGTCAAAGAAGAGGTCTCTGCCTCCATATTTCAGTCCTCTTCCTGTAGACAAGCATTTCCCAGTCTAGTAAATGCTGTGGTTTTTTGCACTTTTTGGGATTTTTGTTTGATTTCACCATTTAAGATGGCCCCCAAATGTAGTAGTGAAGTGTTGTCTGGTGTTCCTAACTACAAGAAGGCTGTGATATGCCTAATGGAGAAAATGTGTGTTGCAGAAGCTTCTTTAAGGCTGAAGTTACAGTGCCAGTGGCTGCGAGTTCAGCATTAACTAATTAGCAATATATGTTCAATACAGCATCTTAGACACATAAAACAAGGTTATGTATTGATTGGTAGATGAAAATGTGTGACCAAAGCCTATGGGAAAATAAGAACTCCTAATCTTATTAGGAGCAATCCTTAGTATTCACTCACTCAGTGTTCCTGGTGACTTTATGGATCATGAGTATTGACAATTACAAGGATCCAGAGTCACATCCCACTACATGCTCTCCTTGTCCTGTGTGCCACTTGAAAGGTCATTGAATACTCCATTTTTAAAAAAATCTAAAGACTCTGAGTGGGTCAAAGGTCTTAAGTAGAGAGATAATCAGGTTTGTGTTTTTAAATCATTACTTTTGTGCAAAGGAAAGAGTAGGTTGGGAGAGGTGAGGAGCCCAGGAAGGGCTCTCCTAGAGTTCATGTGTGAGGTGTCAGTGGCATGGGGTGGACTGGTGGTAGGGTAGATGAGGAGCAGGTGCATTGTGCACTGTGGAGCAGCAGCAGTGTGCTACTTACAGCATGCTGATGGAGACTGAAGAGCATCAGGTGCATGAGAATAATCATGGCATATCAGATGCTTAGCTGTGTGAGTCCTGGCATAGGAGAGGGTGACAAGATGTGAGGCTTCCCTACTCCTATTTTGAGGATTCTTATGAGACTCAATAGGAAATAAGATATGTGGAGTTTTAAAGCTCAGTTTCCACATTTGCATGTAATTCTTCTCCAGAATTGCTTTCTTTGAGTAAAGTGGTTATTCTGCTTTTGAGAATTTGCTTTGAAAAAGCACACAGGGCTGTGCTAATTTTTTTTTTTTGCATTTTATCATGTTATCCATAAACAGCAAAATGCAGCTTTACAAAATTTAGTGGCTATTATGAATTATTATGAAATAAAATGATAGCACTGATTTTATATCTTACTTCATGTCATGATACCAATGTATATTATTCTCCGATGTGTTTATGGGATATAAATTATGTCATTCTGTTGGAGATTTTTTTACATGTTGATAAAAATTTTTAAAAAGCATTTAATGGTCTGAAACGAACTTTCCCAATTGTTTGGTGACAGCATGAAAATAAGTCATTTTTTAAAGGTGATGCATGCCTGTAATTCAAGTGGCTCAGGAGGCTGAGGCAGGAATATTGCAAGTTCAATGCCAGCCTCAGCAACTTAGTGAGACCCTAAGCAACTTAGTGAGAACTGGTCTCAAAAAAATAAATAAATAAGTACAAAACAAGGGCTGGGCATGTGGCTCAGTTGTTAAGTGCCCCTGGGTTCAATTTCTGGTACCAAAATAAAGTTCAAATTGTATTCTCTTGATACTATTTTATCATCTGTTCTGTATGCTGAAAGGATGTGTGCAAAATGGATTTGATACTGCTCAAATATGCTTTTTCCTTTTTGTGTTGTAAAGTATCTAAAGAGAAGTCTTCAATATAGAAAGTATCTGTAGTTGCCCAGTTGAACGGATGAGCTTACAAGGAGAGAACACTGCTCAATATCTGAGGTTCCCAACTGCCCTTTTATTTCTCTTGTCACTGGTTAAACACATATTTGGTTATTAGAATCCAGAGATTCTGGAAATACAAAGATGAATGGAGTACATTCTGCTCTTTGGATTCTACTAGAGGAGATGGATATGTAAACTAAATAAATGAAGTAATTTATCACAGAAGTTTCCATAAGTTTCATAAGCACACAGATAAAGAAGAAATATTAGAAAAGTTTTCCGTAGAAAGGGTTACTGAAGTCTTGAAGAAAAAGTCAGCATTGACCAGGGAGATAAGGCAGCATGTGCCAAAGTAGGCAGACATCCAAACACACAGCATATTTGAAAAACTGCAAGAATTTGGAACGTGGTGCTAAGTGAGTGGGGAAAGATGAAAATCTCATATCAAAAGGCTCTTTCAGGGGCTGGGATTGTAGCTCAGCGGTAGAGCGCTTGCCTCGCATGCGTGAGGCCCTGGGTTCAATCCTCAGCACCACGTACAAAGCAATAAAATAAAGACATTGTGTCCATCTACAACTAAAAAATTATTAAAAAAAAAAAGGCTCTTTCATTCCCCAGAGTTCATATTTTGAAGTGGAAAGTCTTATTGGCTATGCAAGGAGAGCCAAGATGGATGTAATAATTGATATTATTTGTTTTAGTACGAATTAACTGGATGAAAAATGGAGACAATAGAAGAATACATTTGAAGACTCATAATTAGTTTTGAACTTGATATTTGGCATGTAGAAGAAATAGTGACTTGATATGGTGATTTCAGGTTTTTTAATAATCTGAAACATCATCTGTAAATAGGTCTACTGTCTTATTTTTCCTTCTCTTTTATTTCTTTCTTCTCCATGTAAATGTAAAAAAGGTAAATATTTTTCCAACTTCTTTTAATTTCTAATATAAGATTCTGTTGTGTTTGGCAGCTGGCAGAAAACCATGTTTAAAAACACTTAAGTTCATGATCAGATTATTATCAATGCATTCTTACAACCTAAAAATTAAGTCTCCCCGAAATCATATTTCTTACTATTTTTAAGACATGTAATTCCACGTTTTCTCAGATATATTTTCCATTTCAGAACAGCCTGCCCTTAGAAAACCATTTGTCAAGATTTCTGAAATCAAGCCTTGAATAAAGAGCTTCAGAACAACTTAATTTAAACAGAACATTCCACAAAACATAATGATGTGTATTAACTAAACCATTTAAAATAACCATTTAAATATGGACCCTGATTATAAAATTGTAAAGATTTTTAAATAACTTTCTTGCAGAGCCTAGATCTTTTCATATAAAGGAAAACAGCATTCTATTATCACCAGGTTTATTATCCTAAAAGGTTTTAGGTTTTCTTTTCCAAATTGGATTGAGATCAAACCCCTAAATAAATGAAACATCTTTTTCCTCTTCTTTAAGCTGTTCTGACTCTGAAGGCCTTGGTTTCCTTGGGTTGGAGCTGATTCAACATCTTGCAATGAAACGACTAATTAAAGTGTTTTTGCTTTTGGCTGGGAGTCTTTCTTTTTCTCTGGCTGGAGTTTTGTCTTTAGTTGAAGTCAGACAGCTTATTCCTATTTCTAAATTTTGGTGTGGAAAATACCATTGATTGGGCAACAAAAAATCATGAATGAAGCATTTGACAATTGATTATCTACCTTCTCTGCCTAATACCAAGTGGGACATGTGCCAAGAATCCATCAGCACTTTTTCACAACTTCATATGAATCGGGCTCTGTAATAAAGTATTTCTTTATGTGACTATTGATTTTATGTAGTATCCCCTGTCCTATGTTTTTGAAGGCTTATTGATTTTTGGAAAAAAATAACTTATTTTATCAACATTTTTTGAGAGCCTGTATTTGCCACATTTTGAGGATATAATGCACTTTGATATTGTTTCTTGTTTATTTTTTTGTCCTTCCAAATAGACTATAACCTCCTTTAGGGAGGACCTGACTCTCTTGTTCACTGTTGGATTTCTCCCACAGGGTACAGTGTCTGGCTCATGATGAAATACTAAAGAAATATTAACTGAGTGCAGGAAAGGATGGGCTGGATGGTCACAGTTCCTGCATTCAAAAGCAACACAGACAAATGGGGACAGAGAAGCTTGTGCATTATAAATAGTAATAATACATTCATCCAAGAACCCACAGAAGCATGCATAAAAAATGCAGAGTGCTAATGATGGACAGATTCCTATGTGTTCAGGAGAGGCAGATGCTAGGAAAAGACTCAGAGAAGATACTGTCTGAACTGTATCTTAAGAAAGAACTGTAAACTCCCTAGAGGCCTGGAAGAGAGAAACCACACCAAAAAGGGTTGTGCACTTATAGCTGTGCTCAATTTGAGGTATTTGGGGGGGCTTAGGGGAATAGATTTCTAGTGGGTTTGGAGTTCAAAGTGAAGTCTTATCATGTAAGTTCCTTGCTTCTTTCTCTTTCTTTATATACACACACACACACACACATACACACATATGTATATATACATACATATATGTATATATACATACTTATATATACACACATATATGTATATATACATACTTATATATACACACATATATGTATATATACATACTTATATATACATACATGTATATATACATATTTATATATATATATAAAATTTTCCAAATACAGTGGGAGCACTATGAACGCTAATTAAATAATAAACATTTGACAATGTGTAGACAGATATTTAATTGTGTAGAATAATTCAAAAGTATGTAGTTGACAGGTTGTAATGCAAATAAGAAAAAAAAAATCTTGGATAGTAGCTATCATCTCAATCCCAAAGAACAGTTGTCTGTTTGGGAAGATCTGTGGCCATGGATCACCCATCTCTTTCCTATACATAGGAGGTACCATTATTGCAACAATATATTTTGCCTGGGTCATGGTAGATATTAATAGAATTGTGGGGTATTATTATCTCTACTTTCTAACCATTTAGAATATAATGTGTACTTTTCAATGTGTACCACAAAAGGACACAAAATAATTACAGAAAAAGTGTTGGAAGAAGGCTTGCAAATTGGGCTTTCCAATGTTAAAGAATGAAGAATAGAAGATGCTCAGATACTGAGTCTAGGTATGACTGATAGCCCAAAGTGTTTGTTTTATGTGTCTGCCCAAATGTAAGAGCACCATGGATTGAGTGGAGCCTCAGAAGCCTCAGAATTCTTGTTGGCCAAGAATATGAGTTGGGTAGACATGCGTGCAATAGCTGAGTTTGGGAATGCCGTGAGGAAGGAATGAGGTGAATATGGAAAAAGAGCTAGGATGTAGTTGTGGCCCAAAGAACTGAAGTAATCTAGGCCTCTGAAGGGGAAGTATTTAAAGCACAAATAAAAGGATGTAGACATTATTTTTAGTGCAAAGGGAACTGTAAATATTCAGTAAATATCTCCTTTTTGCCAAGAAAATAATAGTGTTGTGGTAAAGATGCCATACAAGTTATGCAAATAAGCTTTGGAGGTTATAAATCCATTGAATTAGTCCTCACTCTGAGATGGCATTATTTTAAAATGTTTTTCCCAGGAAGGGTCATTCTGTATGATAAGGCATGACAATGTCTACTTGAAAAGTTCCCTCTATGTTTAGTGTGCTGAGCAGATGTATTTATGTCTTGAGATGGGTATTCTGAAATCTCTTTATGTGGGAACCTGGAAAGTCAGCCTCCTCTGGTTTTTAGACAGTGAATCCAGGAAGTGTGGGAACTGAGGGACCTGTTCCAGTGAACTGTAGAATATGTGCTATGTTTGTCTTCTCTGCTGAGATAGTCATCAATTATGTGTGCTCTAAACGCATACTAATCTTGCTTTTAGAAAAAGGTTCAAGGATGTCAAGAATGAACCTCTGTGCTTTAGCCTATTGAGGAGAATGAAAAATCCCTGGAGGAGATGAGAAAAGAAAATAATTCGGAAAGCATGCTAAAAATAAAAATATACTCCAAAGAGGTAAAAGGAAGTGTTAGAAAGATCAACACTAGTGTTAAGACATACAAGAGTGAATGAATGTGACATTGAGAAAAAAATTTAAAAAGTCAAAGAAACATCACAACCAGCACAGCACCACAGCATAAAACTTTGCTTGAAGAGAAAACAGTGTGCTGTTTCTCTGGAAAGAAGAAGAAGAATTTCCAAGCATTAGTGAGTAAGCAGATTTCTGATATGACCCCCAGGTGGGAATGACCCCACTCCTGCCACCCTACACAGTGATGGGGGTCGGTGAATAACTCTACACCAAGAATACGTGTAATTCACGATACAAAATGGAAGATGCCCGGAAAAGCCCAGTGACCCTCCCATTTTCAACCACCCAATGCATCTGTACTATGTATGCCCACTTGGGAATATAGGTTGCTGTGAAAAGGGAATTCAGGATCTATTTCTAGTGATTTGGATATTCTATGTTAGAAGTTGATGAACTCCTTTCTTCTTCCAAACTCATAAAATAGTAACATATGGGAAGTTAGTTATAAGTGGGAAAATTAAAAAAAAAATCTGGTCCTTGATAAGGTACAGAGGGCATCCCAGAACTACTGGGGAGAAAAAGTTCATGAAAGTACCTAATAATTTCCTGGGGACAATATTTTATTCATCTACGGTATCTTGTAGTGCTTTACATACAGAAGGGACTTAAAATTAAAAGATTTTAAGAGGGAGAGAAGAAAATTTTCAGCAAAATAAAAAGTCACAATTCTATAAATGATGATATGAGAAAGACCCAAACCGAAATAGAACAGTGCAGGAGGTGGACAGTTATTTCTATGGAAGCACGGGAAACTGGTCAAGAACTTATGGGGTTCATGATGTAACTCAGTGGTGGAGCACTTGCCTAGCATGTGTAAGGGCCTGGGTTGGATCCCAAGCACTGGGAAAAACCATAACTTCTGACTGAACATGTAAATATTTAAGTGCAGAAAAGTGGGAAATAAGTAAAATGAGCTTGAAATGTTAATATAAAGAAGCAGAAACACTCCTGTATTCCCAGCACTTTGGGAGGCTGAGATAGGAGAATCACGAGTTCAAAGCCAGCCTCAGCAAAAAGTGAGGTGCTAAGCAACTCAGTGAGACCATGTCTCTTAAAAAACAAACAAACAAACAAAAAACACAAAATAGGGGTGGGGATGTGGCTCAGTGGTCAAGTGCCCGGCCACATGGGTTTTGAGTACTTGGGTGTCTCATTCTGGAGGATGTGTGATACCCTTTGACTATGTTCAGTCTTATTTACTCTAAAACTTTCTCCCTGCTGCCACCAGAGTGAGCCTTTTGCCATGAGATCTATTTAGCCTCAGGGATCTTCGAGGCTCTCCATTGCCTGCAGACTAAATGTTTACAATGCTTTGTGACAAATCCCAGCCTCAATGCCTGTACTCCTCTCTGGTCATAACCATGGATGGAAACGTATTCTGTAATTCTACCTGGGCCAATGTGCTTTCCTTCCTACTTGTCTTTACCTGACTCAGTCTTAACTTTCATAATCCAGAATCTTCACTGTGCTTCCAGACTAGGTGAAGTATCCCACCTCGGCTCACTGCATCCTATGCATAAAACTAACTCAGTAAAGGCATTGAAATGATCTTGATGCTCAACTTCCAGTAGAGCATAGGCTCCTTGAGGACAGGGACATGATTTTACTGAGGGTAGAGCCTGACCTGTGACATGTTGGGTTTAATAAATATTGTATTTTAATATTTATAACCATAGGAAATAAGCTGTCTGTGTTGATGAAGCCATCGAACACACCAATGATTTGATTGTTGAGATTTGACAGTTTGAGACCAAAAAAGTACGAGTCCGTGGTGGAATACTCTATGAATGTGAGGGTACGTGTAGACTCTACTAGACTATCTGGCCCAATGAAGATACTCAATAAACATTCATTGAAAGTCAATGAAATTCAATCATTTACCCATTTATTAGTTCCAAAATAGTTGATTCAAAAATTGCAGTACTGGTGCTAGAAAAACCAAGAGATATATGAGTTGAGTTTGTTATATAAATGAAACATAGCCCTGCAATATCATGAGTGTCATAAATATCTCCTGATGATTGTGCTATAAGTCATTATGGTTTAGATATGAGGTGTCCCCCAAAAGCTCATGTGTGAGACAATACAAGAACTTTTAGAGGTACGATGTTTAGATTATGAGAGGTATAACTATCAGTGATACAGTTAATCCACTGGTATGGATTAACTGGGTGGTAACACAGGCAGGTAGGATGTGGCTGGAGGAGTAGGTAACTGAGGATGTGCCTTTGGGGGTCTATATTTTGTCCTTGGTGGGTAGAGCTCTCTTTCTGCTTCTTGGTTGTTAAGTCTTGAGCTGCTTTCCTCTACCATGCCCTACTTTCATGATGTTCTTCCTCACTTGGACCCAGGGCCATGGAGTTGGCTGGCCACGGACTGAAACTCTGGAACCATGAACTGAAGTCAACTTTTCCTCCTCTATGTTGTTCTTGTTGGGTTTTTTGGTCCCCGTTCTGAAAAGTTAACTAAAACAAAGTATATACAAGAGGGAGAAGCTCGCTCTGTCAGAAGCTCAGGAGAAGATATAAAGGCCTTTTGTTTTACTCTCAGATGCATTTTCTGCCCTTCTTTATCACGTACTATAACTCAGAGAGAAATATTTTCCAGGATCTCTTGTCTCCTGGATTCCAAGGAGGAGAGAGAAAGCACCATGGAAAGCTTAAGGGCTTGATGAGAAAATAAAATATGCCATCTCTCCTGACATCTCTGCTTTAAGTTGAGTATGCCATAGAAGCTGCTGCATCTCCTCCATGGCACCAGCACTTTCTAGGCAGATTTTCCAGGTGCCTGGTTCCTTGGGTCTGGCAACACAGCTTCCTCTTTTATGCTTCCAGGAGAAGTAGCACCTTCTTGCCTTTCTGGTATCTTGGTTGCCTCTCTTATGGGCTCCTTGGCTCTTCCATCATTTATGAAACCCATACACAATGGTAAATTCATGGAAACATTGAGCGTGCTTTATTTTTCTTTTTTTGGTGCCGAGGATTGAACTCAGGGGCACTCGACCACTGAGCCACATCCCCAGCCCTATTCTATGTTTTATGTAGAGACAGGGTCTCACTGAGTTGCTTAGTGCCTTACCGTTGCTGAGGCTGGCTTTGAACTCGTGATACTCCTATCTCAGCTACCTAAAGTGCTAAGATTACAGGTGCTCACCACTGCGCCTGGACTTTATTTTTCTTGAATGAACCTTGTGTTGCTCAGAAGTTACCCAGTGAAGGTCACATTAAAAGCTACTAATTGGGCTATTTCTGGTGATTTTGTCCATTTTTATACTTAGTATCTGGTTATTGCTTTGTTTAGTTGCCAAGGACAAAATTTTAATTTATCCTGAACTCAGATCTCTTTTCTAAAAAAAAAAAATCAGAAAAATGTAATGTATTTATCTCTCACAATTCTTCGATTTATTCAACACATTTTGTTAGAGCTGTAGTCATAAGAGGTGTCGTGCCAACCCTGAAGATGTAACCAAGGTCAAGACAGA
Source organism: Geosciurus inauris (assembly GCA_004024805.1). Taxonomy (NCBI): domain Eukaryota; kingdom Metazoa; phylum Chordata; class Mammalia; order Rodentia; family Sciuridae; genus Geosciurus; species Geosciurus inauris. The sequence continues at coordinate 273,469 of PVHX01000242.1, read as the reverse complement.
TGTTTGGTTCCTGCTCCAAAAAGCATCATAGACCCTGGGTGAAAGATACCTGTGCATGTCCACTACGGAGAGGCCAGCTTTGGCAACAGGGCCATTGACATTCACATTTCCTTTAAAATGTTAGGTTTTCTAGATCAGTATTAGTAAATGACCATAGAATTATTTTTGAAGATCACAAAGCATGGAGAAAGCTCTCATTAAAACTAGATAGGGACCACTGATTTTGTTTTTTAGTTTAAACAGCTTTATAAATGAAATGAATCATAAAATATACAGTTTTGAATAACCCTAAACTGATGTGCTGTAGCCTTCTTAATCAACAGGCCTGTAATTAGGGAACACGTGTGCCCTTTTGGTGACTCACTTTCTAAGTGAAATATGTTTGGCAAAAATTTCTTTTCAGAAATTGCCTTTGTTCAGGAAATGCTTGCTATTTTTTTTATATGCTAGGATAGGGTCTTTTACATTTAAGAAGGAATGATTATCTCAAAGGGATAAGGGTTGAACTTAATCAATCTCTTATTCTGTAGGTGGGAGCATATCAAATTCAATGCATTTCATTTTGACCAAGAAAAATCTTATTTTTACATACTTTCAGACTATAAATTTTAATATCCTTCAGAAATACATTCCAGTTTCAAAAAGTTTTTTCATCTTCTCTAAATCTCTCAGGCTGTTCTTGCAAAGATGAAGGACAATTACCTACAATTCTCTGTAGAATAAACCAAGACTATAACCATGTATTTATTCACTCTTTCATTGAACAAGCTTTTTTAAAAAAATATTTTTTAGTTGTAGATGGATACAATGTCTTTATTTTATTTATTTTTATGTGGTGCTGAGGCTCGAACCCAGTGCCTCACATGTGCGAAACAAGTGCTCTACTACTGAGCTACAACCCCAGCCCTGCTTTTATTGAGCATCTAGTACTAAGAGTTAGCCCTTGATGATAAGACCAGATATAGCCCCAGCCTTTTAAAATTGCTTTAGTGGCCAAAGATTCTTTGCTTTTCTTTTTTTGAATCACTCTTTCCTAACCCTGGTGTTTACTTACCTTCTGTGTGATGTTGGGCAAATAAATAGTATCTATAAAATAATGCTTTTGAATTTGTAAAATGAAGATAACTTTAATACTACATAAGTTCATTCTGATATTTGAATGAACTAATGAGTGTTCAATGAATTTTAGATCTTACCATCATTATTTCAGTGGATACAGCTGCTCTCTTGAATCAGTACAGCCACTAGCCACATGCACTGATTTGTAGTTAAAATAATTAAAATTTTAAAAAGTTACAAATTAATCACACTGACCACATTTCAACTGCTCGTCAGGAACACATGGCTAATGGTCACCAAGCTGGTTAATGAGGCAGATAAAGGACATGTTCAATATTGCAGAAAGTTCTATGGGACAGCAGTGGTCTCCAGAGCCCTTGAATAAGAGGGAAGGGAGAGCAAAAGAGAGAATGAGAGAGAGATGGAGGGAGAAAAAAAGACATGGATCCCCAAAATACTGACTATTGAAAAAATCAGCGAAACCCAGCCAGGCTTGTTTCTGATGGATTGCTGTAAATCAGTCTGTGCAGACAGCTATTTCTCTGTGGGTCATTTTCTGAGGGTTCTGTAGCACAACATGAGAGAACACGTGTATTGGAGTCAGACTGCCTGGGTCTGAATCCTGTATCCACCTGATTTGGAACAAGTTTCTTAAGCTCTCTTTCTTGCCTTTCCTCCCACATATAACAGGGACAATCCAGTACCTGCCTCACCAGCCAAGAATGGTGTCTGAGCATGGGAAACACTCAATGAAGCAGTGTCCTGGGGTGCTTGGGCAGGCACAGGTGGCCTGTATGCACACAGCTTTCACAAATGCTTTTCTGGGGCTCTTTTTGAAATTGTTCTTCCACCTATCTAAAAGTTTCTGAGTCTCCATTTATTATTTATTTCATGTTTTAAATGGAAAGAAACTTGATATATTTCACAAAGTTGGGTTGAATACGACATAAGATAAAGTATGTGAAAGCAAAAGGACGTGATAGGCATTTCAGAAAAGCTATGTCTTTCCTGTTTCTTTACTGGACCCCTAAAAGTACTAGTCATTTTGAATATTACTGTCAAGTGTCCTTCAGGATTATCTAACTTTGTATATGCAAAAACAAACAAACAAACAAACAAACAAAACAAAACAGTGCCCTGTAAGATCACACACAGATTTTGTGAAGTGGATAATGCATTTTCCTTCCTGACATACTGATTCTCATTTTGTGTGCTCTTAGTACAGCTCAGATCACTGCATATTTTCAATTACTAACCAATGAAAGGGAGAGATGGTGAGAATAATCTAATGTGACAGATAACCCAAACCATGGGTGGGTGCAAACATCATTAATATTCATTTATTTAAAAATGTTTGCTGATTCAATCCACATTTATCAAAAGTCTTCCAGGCAAAGCATATGTTAGGCACTATTACTTATCGTTTGAAATAATTTTGGCAGCAAATTTACCCTAGCAATTGTTTAGTTTGGGCTCATATTTAAATTGGTTTACATTCTCTAAATGTAGAGTGAGTGATTTTAGATAATGGGGCAGCCCAAGGTAGGGGAGTATCAGGATGGAGCCAGGCTGAGATTAGAAATTCACTTCATCAACAGTCTATATGTAATTTCATTCACCAACTGAGGCCTTCTCAGGAAGAAAGTAAAGTTCCTTATTAATATGCATTTTTAGCATTCTAGGAGCAATACTTCCTGCTAGCCTCAGAGAACCTGGGGCTGAGCACTGCCCTCTCTATGGGCTGCAATAATATTGAAACCAGAATAAGACAGGCAGTCAGTTTAGATAGGTAATCGAGTCAGGTCGGATCAAGGAGGCCAACTTGAGTGAGTTTGGGAAGTTGGAGTGGGATTAAAATGCTAATGCCTTCAGAGCCTTTCCTCCACCAGGTTAATCAAGATAACCTGATCCTGCTCCAACCTATTGCTAAGGTAACCTGTCCTAGGGATTGCCCCTCCCAACATGGAATTGTTAATTATACCCCCTTCTTGCCAGATCACTCCACCTGGCCTCCCCCAACCCCCATCCATCTGCTTTTTACCTTTTGACCATCCCACCGAGCATCTCCTGGGCAGGAAGGAGAGAGATAAGGGTAAGAGAGCAGGAGAACAAAGGAAGCCTAAGACATAAAAAGGCAAAACACCCTCACTTTGGGGAATACCAGCTATGGCCTTCTTCTCCCTTCTAGGAGAAGTCTATATTACCCCTTTTAAAATAAACCCTGCTTTATATGTTTGCCTTGGTGTGCTTTCTAATGTTATACTTCAACATGTGAAGAAGCAGAACTCATCGCTGGTAACAGGCGTTATCAATATCTTTGAACAGGTGCTTTTAATGGGCCGTGAGAGAGTACTGAGTAGAGGGATGTGGGCATTTACCCGGTGTGAACACACAGGTAGCATCTGCTATTTAAATGATAATAGGAAGATCTAGCCAAATCACCTTCTCCCTCCTGTGATTCTTTTCCAGCCTCTTCTGCAAATGGAAGACCAACTGGTAAGCAACAACATCTCTCTTATATGGTTTCATTAAGCTGGCCTTTAAGATGGAACTATCTGTTCAGCTGATTGGATTTAAATTTCGTTTTCATTTGCTGGTACCCTGAGGAAATATGAGGATTGAAGGGCAACAAAGCTATAGCAAATTCCATGGTATATACTCTGGTCTCAACAGGGCAGCATTTGACATCCGTGAATGTGATTTCAGATTTCAGAGTGTTTGGGGAGTGGGCCTGGGCAAGTTCCTCCTCTCTCCTTGGTTAACCTGTGTAGCCTTTGCACATATCTACTGAGGAGTCTGCCATTTGTCCTGAGTGTTCCAACAGTAAAGAGGAGGGAATTAAAAGCAGAATGATAGAATATGGAGTTTAGGGGAGTGCATTGACTTAGTGCTTCTGCACCTGTGGTTGGGATAGAAACTTAATTTACATTTTTGTACAATTATTGACACAGTTAAAGATGAATAAATAAATGCTTTGATGTGGTATTTACATTTAGCTGAAAGTTCAGTGAGAAAGCCTGTAATTAGGGTATTTGGAAATACACGATTTGGAACATTTTTTCTGACTAATGTGAAGTAGTCAGAACATCAGGATACCAGTATCCCTATAAGATGGACAGAACATCAGGGTACCAGTATCCCTGTAAGGTGGACAAAAGACAAAGGAATATCAGTGTTTTAAATTGGTTAACAAATGCCAGCTAATCAAAATATGTCTTTCCCTCTCAAAAAACAATCAGTATATCAGAAAACACATGCATTTCTCTCCATGATTTATGCTGAATCCAAACAGGAGAAAAATAAGCATCCTCACTCCAGTTGAGAAATCCCTTCTACTCCACCTTGAAGAAATAAATGTGTACCAGAGGAAAATGACGAGGAGCTGAGAGGAGAATCTAATTACCCACTTCAATCACTCCCACACAGATGCCTGGCTACAGGATGGGCAGGCAGAGCAGCAGTGTTTTGGCAAAAATTTAAAAAAAGAAGAAAGGGAAAAAATTGTTCCAACAAGAATTCTGTAGAAAATTGGGGACAGCTGCTGCATTTTCTCCAGTCTGTTATCTCTTTCAACCAGACCCACAGACAATCCAGCCCTTGGCTTCATTAATCACTTGCTGTTTTTAATAATGGAAGACAATGGGGCTTACCTACTACTTTCTTAGCCAAGGAACAGAGGAGAGGAATGCAGGTCAATGGAGGAAACGTGTCACTTCCAAAGAGACCAGGATGTGACTTCTTTCTTAGTAATTCTACCCCACTGGCTTTTGCCATCATTATAAGTTTGTACAGAGCCTCAATCTCAATCCATTCTGACTTCTAAACACTCACATAAATTCAAATCCAGATTGACAAAGCTGTCCCCAAATTGTATCCTAATCTCTCTCTAAAATTTCCAAGATTTCATTTAATTAGTGCTATGGTTTGAGTATGTTTTTTTATTTTTCCCCACAAAAATTCATGTTGAAATGTAATACCCAGTGTAATGGTATTGAAATAGCTGGGCCTTGAACGGGTGATTACAACATTAAAAAGGATTAATGCTTTTCTCTTGGGAGTGAGTTCTCACTTTTGGAAGATGAGATTGGTTATTGTGAGTGTGGGTTGTTATAGAGTAAGCCTGGAACATCCTTTCCCTATCTTGTGCATGTGCTCTCTTTCTACATGAATTCCCTTGCTCTTCTGCTTTCCACCATGAGTTGAACTTCTGATGAGCCCTCACCAGAAGCTGAACAGTTGCTGAAACCATGCTTCTAGATCTGTGGTCCAAAATAAACTTCTTCCTTTTATAAATTACTTGGCCTCAGATATTTTGTTACAGTAACAGAAAGCAGGCTAAAACAAGTAGTTTGTGAGGTTCCTTCCTTTCCACCAGACCATCCTTGTTTAATTAAAACTTGTATTTTTTATCTGAGTTGTCCTTTTTTTTTTTGGTACTGGAGATTGAACTCAGGGGCACTTGGCCACTGAGCCACATCCCAGCCCTATTTTGTGTTTTTTTATGTAAAGACAGGGTCTCACTGAGTTGCTTAGCGCCTTGCCATTGCTGAGGCTGGATTTGAACTCGTGATTCTCCTGTCTCAGCCTCTCAAAGTGCTGGGATTACAGGCTTGCACCATGGTGCCTGGCTTCTGAGTTGTCTTAATAGTAAATATCCTCTGGGCCAAAATGTGCCCTGTCTAAAGAAGAATCCCAGGACCTCATTAGCTCAGTCCTGAGCAGTTAAAAGCACAAGGATGAGGGGCTGGGATTGTAGCTCAGCGGTAGAGTGCTTGCCTTGCATGCGTGAGGCCCTGGGTTCGATCCTCAGCACCACATACAAAGCAATAAAATAAAGACATTGTGTCCATCTACAACTAAAAAAAATTAAAGAAAAAAAAAAAGCACAAGGATGACAGCCAATCAGAGAGGAAAGGAAGATAGAGATCACTATTGAAAGGCAACAGAGTCAGAATTGAAAGTGATTCAAAGGCCAGGACCAAGAACCTGGAATAGCACGGTGAAGTCAGGACCCCGAGTTTAATGCTATTTACAGAGGGTCAGGTCAGGATATTGATCTTCAACCAAGTGCACTTCCTGGGATCCTCCCTTGACTCACTGGCATCATGTGGAGTGAGATGGTGGAGCCTCACAAGGTTCTCCAACAAGCTTCTTACGCAGGTGCAGTTTCTGTTTTCTTTTGCAACCCATATAAAACCGGGGGCAGCTTATTTCTTAAGGAGGTTGAGGTGAAAAAACTCAATTGGGTGTTAAAGTATAAATAAAAAGAAATGCATTTTTTTAACCTTTGTTTTATTAAAGAACTTTCAAGGGGACCCTGTGTCACATTAGCCCTTCCCCTTCACTTCTCTCAGGCCCTGCAGCCTTTCCCACAACAAATTCCTCACCTGCTTCACTGTTCATCCTAAGAGGGTTTTCCTACTCTGCCCCACTCTGCCTGAAGCTCTCACTGCCTCACTGTCTGCAGTTCCTCCTTAATCTTAGCCCATTCTCCAGATTCCACATCAAGATCAAGCCCCTGGCCCAGCAGCGCCTTATAGGCAGGAAGACCAGAGACAGTGCCCCATTGGCAAGTCTTGGTTTAGTCTTAGGTTTTGTCTTTTGTGTTCATTGACAATGATCCCTAGTGTTTGATGAGCCCTACTTTCTGACCCCATAAAGTAGTCTGTCCCATCAGCATGATCTCTGCAAATTTAAATTCCCGGAGGGCAAGCTCTAAAATATTAGTCACTTTTGAACCACTTATAGTGGGATACAAAAAAGCTATTAATAATCAAAATGGTGATGGAGAGGATTCCATTTAAATGACTTAGAGAAAAGTTGCAATAAGGGGCTGAATTTCTTTGGAGAGATGTCTGGTTGAGTCAGGGTCCCAGGAGGGACTAAAGAGGCTGGATACATCTTCTTAATGGTCTTTTCAGAATATCCCACGTGTATTGAGCACATGTGTAAGAGACTCTTGTGATGGAAACAATTCTGGAGAAAATAGGGGCCACTTATGGGATATTAATGTTATTATTTACTAAACATTCACTATGTGCTAGGCCCTGTTTTGCATACTTGATAGTTCTCAGTGATATAGCTACTTATCTCTGTTTTATAGTTGCAGAAATTGAACCTCATTTGGAAGAATTTGTCTAAGGTCATGCAGTGACTAAATGGCAGAACGTTAAATTAAACCCATGGTTTCTCCACCATGTAATCTTGATATACAAATCTATCTACACATACACAACATGTGTGCCCAGTGTGTCTTCTGTATATACTAATACAAGATGCAGATCCAATGTACAGTGCCTATAGCTAAATATTTATACCGAGGTAGATCTACATGTCAGACTGAAATAAAACTATGAGGGAAGTGAGGGGAGAGTGGTGTGGGATTGTTGTGAACAGCAGGATCAAATTTTATCAAAAACAAAACTCAGCTTTCAGGGAGGTTTTTGAAAGAATGGAATTGGCAATCTTTTTCACTTATAACATGCTATCGTTGAGGTTGCTCGTTTTTTAATGTAGTGTGAATTTTATAGCTAAATTTAAGAAAATGATGTCTTGTTTAACTTAATACCCATGGAGCATATTAACTTAATTTTTAAAATGGGGTGGGTAAGAAATGAAAGCAGAGCTTGGAATATGGGGGTGATAAGAGACACTCGTTTCTTCGTTCACTCATTCGTCAGTTACAACTGCCTGTATAGTACAATACATAGTAGATGTTTGGGTGAGAAGGAGTATGTGGTCTCTATCCTCGAGCAGCTCACCATCTGGTACCTAAATAATGAATAAGATGAAATTCATGCTCAATGTTCTCAGACCATGGGAATGCAAAAGACAGAGCAACACATTTTTTAGATAAAAGAAAAGATCTGAATGGAAGCTTTCTGCCATCTCAAAGGATGGATTGACATTGTAAGAATAAAGAGCAAGGGACAGGATAGTTTTGGTAGGTACTATGGAAGAGCAAACTAGGGAGTATAATTAGATGGCTGGGTACTTGGGGTTGGGGAGTAAAACTAGATGAAAGGAAAGCATGTGGAATTAAGGTTGCTCAGGGCCCTGTTGAAAATAGATAAATATACGTATTCATTACTTTGGGTTCACAAGGAAAGCATGAAAGATGTCTCTCTTATGGATCAATATTGGCAAGCTGGCCTCGTTAGCAGAGTATTATTTTTTTACCTTAATAATTGAGTCTCCCTCTCTAGGTTAATTGAGGGAAGAGCTGAGTATTAGTTTCCTACAGCTGCCATATCACATTACAAAACAACAAAAATGGTTTTAGAAGCCAGAAGTCCTAAATGAGTCATAGGGAGCTACCATCAAAGTAGTGGGAGGAGTGACTCACTCGGGATGCTCCAGGGAAGAACCCAGTCCTTATCGCCTCCAGCTTCCATTGGTGAGGTATTTCTTGGTTTATGTCATCATTGTTCCAATTCCTGTCATCATACTGTCTTATGCTCTTGGGTACTCAAGCCTCTCTTTTCCTCTCTTACATGAAGACACTTGTGATTGAGCCCCTGGGGATACTCCAGCAAAATTTCCCCATTTCCAGATCTGAACTAATTGCATCTCCTCTACAAAGTGTTTTTTGCCATATAGGATAATCGCATATTCCAGGGATTACAGCATGAATATCTTTGGAGCCATTATTCAGCCTGTTGGTTCTCTTTCCTTCCCAACTGGGCTCCTTGATTGTCTAGGCACTGCTGAGACGCACTTGGCCTCTTGGGTTGTGACTTGTTCTAGAGTGAAGTTGGCAGCCATCAGGGCCTTGAGGTTTGTGTCCTTCCGTGTATGGAAGGCATCTGGCTGAATGGATGTTGGATATTGGGATTTGAAGTAAATAACAATGGTCAGGGAATAGCAGCTGTAGATGCAGTTCTTACAGCTGAGAAATGCTATCAACTAAAAGATCAGCATACATGGAAGAAGGTTCTAGGACATTTGAGTGGTTATTGTGGTAGAGGATCAAATTACAAGAGTAGAAGACAGAGAAAGGACAACTCTACAGATGTTGTTGATGAAGCCACAAAAGTCCCTTTTTCTAGCTCTGTTTTGAGCTGTCTTTTTTCTTATTTTTTTTCCATACCCACATCCAATCTGTCATGTTAGCCTGCCATTTTGCCTGATATCCCTTTGTTTGTTGTTTACCCATCTGAACATGCTTACATCTGTGCCTAGGCTCTGATCCCTGCTACCTGGTGACATCAGTGTTCATCTCTGCCTCTTCAACAACAACTAACCAACATTTCTCCCCTCACATGATACTTTGATGGTCACTTCTGTGACTCAGTGATCCCCATCATTTTCTCCATAAATATGTCTTTCTTAACTTTGTAGCTCAGGCTATAATTGAGTCCTTACCCTGCTTAGTTTTTCTTCTCACCATACTTCCCTTTCTCTTCAGCCTGAGGCAGTTCACAGGTCACTGTCTGGTTGTTGTGCTTTCCTCATCCCTGTGCCTGGCATACCATCTTCCTTTAAGCTCATCCACACTGGCTGAAATGCCTGTCTCCACCAAATCTGTAGTCAAATGGAGAATTAACATGGTTCCAAATTTATAGCCCCCCCAAATGTAATACAAGGTACTGAATACTTTCATTTCATATCTCATAGGTTTACATGGAAGACAAAATTACATGGAAACTTCAAATAATGTTGGAATGCAGGAAGCATGCAGTAAATATTAGCATTCTTCATCATCATTATTAGTTTAATTTAACTTAGCTTTGCATTATTTTGTAGATAAGTCTTTTCTTCCCCCTCCCTTTTTTTGTTGGCCTTTCCTGTAGCAAATCCATGTCAGTATGGACTAATTTTGAATATGAGATCTACTATTCAATGACTAACATTTTGATTAATGTCTGGCATAGCACTAAGCCCTGAAGGACATTTATGAAATGTCATTCCAAGATGATGGTTCTTTAATAAGGAAAAAACTACTGGTGCCTCATGATACCTTCATTTCATGCTACGGGAGTGATTTTCATCCTTGAGTCATTAGCATACAAAGAGTGTACAAGGACAATGTATTAGTAGATGGGACCCAAAGTTTTATGAATTGATTACTTCTCTTCTACTACACAAACTGTGAGAGGAAAATGGATTGATTGCTCATATAAACAACTTGAGTTCAAAGAAGTGTGATCCAAGGTGTGAGTTTATCACCTAACCAGGGAAAAGTAAAATCTTTTTAAGACTAAGCCAAAGGTGAAATCTCTTCAGGGTTGAACTGAACCTTCTTCTGACCCCAAACCATCAGTGTACAGTTTTTTTCTGCTTCATCCACATTCCCTGAATAAAGGGTGTTGTGTGCTCTTCCAAAGATTGTTCATAGGAAGGATTAGGATTTCTAAAATAAAGAGAGCCAGAGTTAAAAGGACCCTGCCCACTTTTCTTAACAGTAGATGGTGTGATAAACCATAGGGGGACACATTTAGTGTGTGTCAGTGAACTAATGAAAGAGTGCATGAATTTAAGAATCCAGGGACCATGAAGGGGATGTGACTTGTTTTCTTTTGAAGGAGAGATATTGGTTCCTCTTTCTTTAAGCTCTACTAAGGCTGGTTGGGTTAAGTGTGTCTCCTGAGCATTCAGAGTCTTCTCTATGGAAGTCTTCCTTAGGTCTCAAAGCTTCCTAAGGGTGGGGATACAGCAGAGATAGCCATTGCTACCCCATCCTCTCATTTCAAGCATGCATGGGGGCCAATTTATTATACATTAGCTCATTAAAGCCTTTATTCTAAGGCTATTACACGTCTTCATTTTCTCCCTAATGTGCAAATTATGAAGATTGCTCAGTATGTGAAAATTGGCTTTTATTCTTCTTCCAAAAAGTTTCCATGTAATCAACGTCTCTTTGTGACATTATTCAGAAATACGTTCGAAGCAATTAAAAGCACAATGAGCATTCTTTCTTACACTTCATTATTTTTTTTGCAACAGAGTCTCCATCTATTTTTTAATGCAAAAATATATTTCCACATTATCTCCAAATCATCTCCAAGAGCAGCTCTTAGACACTTACTGTGTTTAAAGTACTATGTGAGGGGGACATTTGTTGGGATTAGTTAACCAGTATCCATCTATCTTTACGATGTGGGTAAGAATTCCAAGAAGACAAAGGAGGAAGCTATTTCCTTTCCTAGATCCTCAACTTCTAGAAGGTAGGCAAATGTAGTGGCATGGAGTGTTCTCACCAGGGCATTGAATTCAGAGCTTATTATGATGGGCAGAACAGCTAGGGAGTCTTGTTAGGGTGGTGACTGTGGTACCCTGTGTTTAGTTGCAGCCTGCCCCCACAGCAGCATCCTGTATTCAGTGTTGGCCATGAGCCTGTGACAGTGATGATGACGTGCAGTGACCAGCAGCAATGGCAGCAGCAGCAGCTATTTATAAGGTATGATTTGTGCTCTACTTATGGCTATCCAGACTTTCACAGTTCTTGACTTTTTCAGATCTAATTCTATAGCCTTCTCATTTGCACTGGAAGAACATAATCTCCCAAAAAGTTCCAGTGAAATCAAATGATGGTCATCAAAATTCGACACAAAATGGTTCCCATGCATTATAATTACATTGAAGCATCTCTTGAAACAACCTTAATGCGGTACATGAAAATGTGAATTTATAGATGTGATTAAATTAAATGGTAATTATCTCTTTTATTGTAAAGGGTTTTCTATAAATAGTTAACTCTTCTATGAGTTCTGAATAAAGTAAGAAATAGATAAAAAGCAGCTATTGCTATCAAATGGGCTGTAAGAGGATGTAAGAAGGGTTATGATGGCTCTTTTTTTTTGTTGCTGTTGTTGTTTATGTCAGAATCTGGGTTTGTAATCCTAATTAGAATAAGATAAATTCCATGTTTGCATAAATACATTAAAATAGATTCCACTATCATATGTAACTGAAAATAAAAAATAAAAATTTAATAAAAGATAAACATTGAAAACAAATCTGAGTTTGTAGGGAAGATGAGCAGATCTGAATTGTGGAGTCTTGAAGCTTTCCTTGAGCCCCTGATCTTTAGGTCTCCCTTTAGGTCAACCGGCTGCTCCTTAGAGCTTTTCACATATGCTTGGATTTCCAGGATGAGTACTTCTCTGAATGAGCTGAAGTCACTCCGCTCTTTGAAGGAAGCATTGCTTTTTCTTAGAGGAGAGGAACTGGTGGTAGTGGAGATTGCAGCGAATTTTAGAAGCATCGCCTTCCTTGATTTGCCTCCTTACTGTGTGCATTTTGTTTTTCTTTGAAAAATATGTACTGATGATATTTCACTGTAATCAAGGAACCAAAAATAGCTCCTAAACAGGCTTACTCCAGGTGTGGATTCTTTTTGTCTTCAGGCCATGGTGTAAGGATTCTGGTTGATTACATTTCTACTGCAATGTCAGAGTGTTTTGTGCATTCCTTCCTTGCACCCACTTCATCGATATTTTAATTTTCAAATTATCTTAGAGAGAGTCTTAAAAGAAATCAATGGTGAAAAATGAAGAAACATTATTACTCTAATAGTTGATTTATTAGAGCTTTAAATGATCCCAGAACTTGGGGAGGAAAAAGTAAAGGGAAAGTTCACTACGCTTTGACATTTGCATTTGCTCAAATCTATACACTTAAGGAAAAGTTGCCATTAAAAATGTGTGTAGAAAACGCATATGCATAGCATAAATAGGCACATTTTTCTATCTGATGAAATTTACCTTGATAATTGTACTCATCTATTTTAATACTAATATTGACATTTTAAAATATCAGGTTGATTCTAATTTGAGGAGATTAAAGATTTATCAGTCTCTTTCTTTGTGTGGGGTGTGTGTGTGTGTGTGTGTGTGAGAGAGAGAGAGAGAGAGAGAGAGAGAGAGAGAGAGAGAGAGTGTGCACAAGTGATTATTCTGGGTGGTAATGATTCTCTAAAATCCAGATTTCCTCCTCATACTCTTTCACACTTTCCACGAACCTTGGCTTTGGTGAAGTTGAATCCTTGGATGAATGCATTCTCAGCTGCCCCCTTGCCACCTGTAAGCTCATCTCACTTTCTGACATCTGCACTATGAATATATCCTTCCACTCCACCAGATACCCTCTATTAGCCATTCATCTCCTTTGTGTTCTGTCTCCCCTCTCAACTGACATCTCCTCTTCTTTCCCCCCCCTCATATTGTCAGCATAGAAACATATACTCAGTTACTGCCCAAGTGAAGGCCAAAATACCTGAAGCCAATGACCACAATTCAATGAATCCCAATCACCCTCTTTCTGCATCTCTTTGAAGGACAACTCCATCATCATTGTCTGTCTCTTTTATTTCATTTTTACCTTATAATCTGATGGCTAATCCCACATAGTTCTGAGAAGGCTCTGACACTGGCCTCTGATTGGTATCTAGTGACATTTTATCAAAGCCAAAAGACCCAGCCTGGTTCATCTCATTGGAGATCTCTGGCATTTGGTTCTAGTGACCTCTCTCTCCAGCTTTAAACTTCTTTTGTTCCTTGGCATCAGGTTTTTTTTTCCTCCATTCTCTGTGTCCACTTCTTATCACTTTTTTAAAAATATTTTTTTAGTTGTCAATGGACCTTTATTTTATTTATCTATATATGGTGCTGAGAATCAAACCCAGTGCCTCCCACATGCTAGGCAAGCTCCCTACCACTGAGCCACAACCCCAGCCACAACTTCTTACCACTTTCATGTATTTACTATTGTTGGCCAAACTTCAATGTTACTCATGTTTATGTCCTTAACCTGATTTCTCCTCATCATAAAGCATTTTCCATCTAAGCCTGTGCTCTCGTCTGAGTGGACCGTCCTAATCGTGCATTGTCTACAGACTTCTAGACTCCTATTTCCCATGATACATACAAAATATAGTTTATTCTGTTTTGCTCCAAACCTGCTTTCACCTCCACCAGTTACCCTAGGAAGTACTGGGCCATATCTTGGACATCTTTCTCTTCTACACTTAACCCTGATTTCCATCATGCTTCTCTCTACCTATCACTAAGTGTTATCCTCTGCCTTGGGGCAAACTCTTTCTAGTGCACCATTATCATCTTTACCAATACTTCCTTAGTTTTATGTTTAGGCCCATACTCCTTCTCCTCTCTATACAATAACACCTTCCTGAGAACTGACTTCTGCCTCCTCTCCTCTTGTGGACATACTTTTTACTGATGCCAGTGTGGTTTTTTTAAAACCACAAACCTAATTATATCACTCTTTTATTTGAAATCCATCAAGGTTGTCAAGAACTTTCATGGTGAAGAGCCCGTTTATTAACTTAATATACAGACCTACAGACTTTCATTTTCTGGATCCTTCTCACTTCTCTGGTTCAATATTTCCCAAAGTGGGTTTCTAGGAATAGAAGGGGAAAGAGAGAGGGTGCCTCCATTTTCCTTTTGAAGGCCTTTCATACATAACGTGCCTACCCAGTGTTTTCCAAAGTTATGTGCCCAAGGATTCTCTTTTTCTCCATGAATAAGTCTGGAGTTCTGGTATCACATAGAATCCAATTTGGAACATGTTCTTCCAATCTATCTCCTGATGTTTTCTCTTGACCACTGCACTACAACCAAATGGGGATGCTGGAGGCTCCTCAAATGTAATGCTCCTCCACACCTATGTGCCTTGTACAGGCCTTCCTCTGCCTAGAGTATCTTTCCCTGAATTTTTAATCTACATGGCTCCTATTTGTTCCAGGATGATTATCTCAGATTCTGAGCATTCTGCCTTGCCTTCTCTCCCTTCCTGGTTTGCTTTTGAACTTGCTGCTCTGTACACTCATTAAATTTGGTTGTAGCACACATGAAATATTCACATCTGACTATGGAATAGTCAGAATCTTGCCCTACCTGTCTTCATGTCACTAGCATCCAGTATATTGTCTGACAAGTTAGGTGTTCAATACCTGCTGAATTCACAAGTGAATGAGTGGGCTGGATTGAAGAGGATGTAAATCTGACCCAAGGGACAAGGCACAGCATTCATATAGAAATGTCTGTGATCAGGTCTGTTACGGTTTGAATGTGAAGTGTCCCCCCAAAAGCTCATGTGTGAGATTATCCCGTGATGGGGATTAACTGAATGGTAACTGAAGGCAAGCGGGGTATGGCTAAAGGTGGGGCATGGAGTGTGCCTTTGAGGCACATATTTTGTATCTGTCAAGTGAAGTGTCACTCTGCTTTCTGATAATCACATGAGCTATTTCCTTCTGCCACACTCTTCTGCCATGTTGTTCAGCTTCACCTTGAGCTCCAAGGAATAGAGCCAGCTGTCCATGGACTGAGACTTCTAGAACTGTGAGCCCCCAAATAAACTCTTCCTCCTCTACAGTTATTCTGGTCAGGTCTTTAGTCACAGCAGTGAAAAAGCTAACTAAAACAAGATCAGTGGCTAGAACCAGTTGTGTACTTCTCAGGAAGGAAGGACTGAGATTTAAGATGGTGGGTGCAGGCTGGAGATGCTCTAGATAAAAGGATAGAGGGAATAAATGTCCTGTCAGAGGAGCTGGTTTGGTACATGGCTCCTCTCTCCAGTGTAAAATTCATAATTTAAGTGAATCAGATTTTTAACATGAATTTTCCTGATGATAAAACCCATATATGTTTTATATATTTATTATAAAAATATTTAGAAAAACAGAGAGAAGAAATAGACACCCATTATCCAAAAAGAATCTTTGTTAAGATTAGGGGTGGACCATTAGCCTAAACTCAACAGAATTATGTGTAATGTTATTTTGAGAGATGCTTTTTCTTATTTAATGTATGCTATAATAAGTACTCAAAGTCATTTTATATTTTTACATAATGTGATATTTTAAATAACTGTAGCAGATTCTATTTTATGCCACCTCCAATTTTGTTTAATCATTATTTATTGTTGGGCATTAGGCTGTTTAAAATTTTTTATCACTTAAATAATATTGTGATGGATATCCTTGTATGTAAAAAAAAATTCCTGGGTTAAAAAGTTAATATATTTTGATGGTTTTGATTTACAATGCCAACTTGTCCCCTAGAAAGATGATATCAATTTATGGTTTAATCAACAAGACATGAGAAGGACCATTTTCACTCTCTCCCATCAATTACATGCTAAAAAAACTTTGAGTTATTTTGGTAGATTAAAAATGGTAGCAAATTTAATTTCAATTTTTTGTTATTAGGTTATCTTATAAATTTTCTCATTTAGCTTTTGGCCATTTATACTTATTCCTTTATAAATTATCCTTGCTCATTTGTATTGGGATAATATTTTTATTTACTGATGAAGATGCAAAGGAGTCAACTCTTAAATTATCTCTTGAAACGCAGATGTGACTGTCATAAAAAATAGTTAATGGTGAATGGTACAGATATTCTAGATTTTTAAAAATTAGATGTGAATAAATTCTTAATACTAGATAGCAGCCATTAAGAACATTATAGATCTCAGGAATGTGGTGGTAGACTTTGACCAATTGTTTTCTACCCTCGTTTCTGTGTTTTCAGACTTTTTTTTTTTTTGGTACTGGAGATTGAACTCAGGGACACTTGACCACTGAGCCACATGCCCAGCCCTATTTTGTGTTTTATGTAGAGACAGGGTCTCACTGAGTTGCTTAGCGCCTCGCCGCTGCTGAGACTAGCTTTGAACTCGGGATTCTCCTAGTCTCAGCCTCCCTAAGTGCTGGGATTACAGGCTTGAGCCACCGTGCCCGGCTCAGACTATTTTTAAAATAACTCTTTATGCACTTATTTCTATTGTGTTCTAAGCAATAATACCTGTTGGTACATTTTAGTGGAATATAGGCTTTGCATTAAAAAAAGATGGATTAGGATTTTCATTCTATTTTACTAGCTTTGTGAGTTTGGAATTTATCCTTTCATAGGGCTTTAGTTTTGTTCTTTTCTGAAAAACTGGGTTAAAATTATCTATAATTCTGGGTTATTGTTTAAATTAAGTGAGTGAGATAAGGTAAAAAGAGTCTAGGTTAATACTCAGAACACAGTGAATGTGCTGTAATGAGCATAGTAATTGATAATATTCCCTGATTGTCTGCTGTATGTGATTGGGCAAAATTGGATAAAAAACATAAGCTTCAAAACTCGACCTTCTCCAGATTGAGTGAGAGCTTGTCTAGCCAAGTGGTCTCTGGTTCTGTGTAGAAACCTGAAGCTGGAGGTCCATGAGTCTGAATGGTGAAGGGGCTAGCTGAGTTGCAGCAGCAAAGGTGCAAACGGCTCTGATTTCAAGATTGTAAAGCCACTGAGCCCTGGAGATCAAAATAGATGCAGGATCTTCCCACCCCAGGGAATGTGCCCTTTCTAGAGTCATTGTATTTTAAACCAAATTTACACATTTTTCAGACTACATTCTTTTTTCAATAATCTAGTTTCTCTAATGGCATCACTTTTAATCCATCTCTATTTCAGTCCTTTTTGTTAATTTATCATCTTGCTGAGCTTTTGGAATGCCAGTTATCATCTCTCACTCTCAGTTCCTATTTCTGATCCTTAGCTCAAGTCGTGCTTGATTTTGGACTGGATATAAATAGAGTATACGATCAGTAATTGATTCTGTCTTTAGTTTCTGTCAACTTTAGCCCATCCATGAAGTGATTCCCCATCACCTTCACATCAGTCCACATCCTCTTGTGTTTTTGAAGCCCTCTATAGTTTGGCCTCCATATTCACATGGATTTGATCCTAATTCCTTATACACTCCACCATGTCCTTTCAGCCTTGCAAAGTAGAGATTATGCTTAATTTTGATCCTTCAAGTGGTTTTCCTCCTTCTCCTGTCAAAATCCTAACCATCCTCAAGACTTAGCTTGAGGTCTTTCATCCATTAGTCCTTCTGAGATTCAGGTTGTTCTGTTCTCTGAATTTGTTTCCAGATAATTGATGACATCTAGGGTTAATTGCTTCACATGTGCTGGTTTTCTCTCTACAGATCCACTGTGAAAGCTGAGGAAATTTTCATTCATGCATATCCATAGTCTTCCCAGTGCTTAGCAAAGCCCCTGGTACCTTCTGTTAATCACCTGTACCTGGCATGTGACTGTCTTGTGGTTGCCATTGAAGTCAGGGCCCTCCCTGCCTCACAGCCCTCCTGCTCTTGCTCCTAGGTTGCACTCCAGTACAATCCTTGATGACTTTCCTTTCAAACAACAACTCTTTATTCCCCCTCTCATTACGATTTTTCCCCAAGTATACTGATCTTGTTCTTCCTAGTTCACATGGCACAAACTGTCAACATTATCTTTTTTGACACTTCATCATGTGTTACTTCTTCCTGCCTCTGCTTCCTTGCTGGTGAGCCATAAGAATCTCCTATTTTGAGAACTCTGAGGACTGTTTACAACCTGGAGTGGCTCCTTATGTTTCTCTGGGGGATTCTTTAGCCTTTCTCTGCTCTTTGTAATAACCTTAACCCAATTTGTTTTTTGGGTTCTTCTACTATAGCAGTCCCCCCTATCCATATGGGTTACATTCTAAGACCCCAGTGAGTGCCTGAAACCATGGACAGAACTGAACCCCATATATGTTATTTCTTCCTACACACATGCCTATGATAAATTTTTAACTTATAAATTGGATTCAGTAAGAGATTAATGACAATAACTAACAATAAAATAATTTTACCAATGTACTTTAAATAAAAATATTTAGAACAAATGATTTGCTTATTTCTGGAATTTTCCATTTACTATTTTGGGATCATGGTTGATTGAGGTGACTGAAATTGTGGATAAGTGGGGATTACTGTACCAACACTTGCTGAGGAGTCAGCCTCTGGCATCCTAGCCAATAAACACGTAGAACATTTCAATTGGCAAGATCCTACTAATCACTAAAGAGAATGGAAGTTGGGAAAAATTCAAATGGTAGCCAAGTAAATACATGAATTAAGCAGTGCAAATATAAAAATAATATAATTATATATGTAATATCTTATTTATAATTTCTGATTTTCTTGAGCCTACTTTGGCCCCCAAATTCTGCCTGTCTCTATCATTTCTCAGTAATTGAATAATTTTGTTCTTTCTACAATGGTTTGTTATGCTTTGGGCATTGAGCAAGGAGCTAGCAATGAGTAAGACACAATTCCTTCCATTAGCTCTTAATTACGTTCAGTTTTTGTATTGAAAAAAAATGCCAAATGCTACTTAAACGCCTAATTTCTTCAGAGCTTCCAACTAAGATCCTGAAGTCCCATTTTCTGTGGAGCCCTACAGGTCTGAAAGTAAACTAATAAGAGTAATAATAGACTTTAATGAATGTCTTGTAGTTGCAACTTCAGTATAGCTATAAAATGATGAGACTGACATTTTAATAATAGTGGTGGGAATTATAAGGAGACATGAGATTTATCATTCTAAGTAATTCTCTTAGGAGACTATAACACTTAAAACATTTTTAGAACTTCTTTTAGGTATTCCTTTCAAACAAGTTTGACCATAATTTAGGGACATCATTCCCAAAACATGTTAGCTACATTTACTTTTAGATCCTAAATAGTAAACCTAGGCTTAATCATAATCTTTATTCTTAAAATTCAGCTTAGAATGACTTGGCTTTTCCAAAGAAAGTACAAATATAATCCCAATGAGAAAGATTTGGCACTTGGGGTAGCTCTCCCCGACTGTGTGCTTCTGGTTCTAAAATCAGTTTCTCAAAAGGAATTCCAGTAGATTCTGAGCAAGTACAGAATGATTAAAATTTGTATAAGCTTCCCAAGGGGACCGTTTTGATTGACAATTCCATGTTAGGTTGGGCTCCTTGGAAAGAGACTTTGAGACATAAAGTTACTTGCAGAATGTTACTCTTGGGAGATACACTATAAGAAAATGAGAAAAGCAGATTTAGGCAGAAGGGAGAAGCTGACCCTCAATGCAATTGTTACATGAATATAAGGATTAAGGATTCTGGAAAAACCATGAAAATTCTCTGTATTACAACAAGCTATATACCTTGACTCTTATCCAAATTATACAAAAGACCCAGGCAATTTGGTAAGGAATGATGTTTCATTAATATAAACTGATAATCTTCCAGTAAATTTCTCATTTGATATAGACACTGTACTAGAGATTGAATTATGCCATTTAATAAAATAGCCAATGAAAAGCATGCAAAGAAGAAATCTCATGTAATTTAACATTCTTAAATAGATTATAATTTTACTATAAATACAAGAATCATTTCTTAGTTTTGCTATTTAAGTTGGTCCAACTTCATTGTTTGAAGTACATTTCTGATTGACACTGAATTTATATTAGCAGATGTAGGTGCAGAAATGAGAAAGGAGTGCATGCTAATCAATTTAATTGGAATCAGTCCCTGAAAATCAAGTGGCAGCTGAATCCCTGCTTTGGAATCAGTATTTCAGCAGTCTTCAGCCTGACCAAGGCTTGCAACTTCCTCTGTGCAAGTAAATAGTGGCTGAATGAATAAATGAGGAGTGTGTATTATTTTAACAATTCCAATTCACTCTCAAAAAAAAAAAAAAAGATAATGATGGAAGGCCCACCTGTGCTGTTAGCTGAATGCATAGGATGTTCTGTAAGGACTTGATGAAGACACAGCCCAGCTAGGTCTCCTGTGCTTCCACTTAAGACCTTTCTCTCACAGAATTTAGGCAACTGTGTCCCTGTTTATTTCCTCATTTGATTCTAAACTACTCAGTGGAAACTATCACTGCTGCCAACCCTAATTAGATGGTAGAGATTAATACCCTTAATTTATAGATTTGAAGGAGACATTAGAAATTTCTGAAACTCACCCAGCTACTCAGAAATAGAGGCAAGTTTCATATCATATCTGTAAGGTCTATGTCCTCATTGTGTCTCATCCCAGTGATGAACAGGGCACTCTGCATATAATAGAATTATAACAGTTTTTAGTTGCCCAAATAATTAAGGTGCTTGCTACCTCACAGAACACAGTTGGCTGTAAACCACATAGGATTTTTGACCAACTGAAACTAGATCTCATGCAGTCAATTCAGCAATATTTTTGCCCTTTGTTGTTACAGCTCTCGAGACATAGGAGCTGTTATTGACTATCAGAAAACATCCATTTGGTTTTTAATATGATCTCCTCTCATTTCCTAGATTTAGAAATCCCCATAGAAATACCTGCTGTGGGAAAAGGAAGTAGGGAAAAAACATAGCTTCACATGGTACCTGAATTTTACTTAGCCTTTCAATTTTTGTGTCCCCTTTCCATATGGACACTATCACCAGTGACCGTCATGCTAAGAATACTTCCTAAATTTTCCTGGAAGAACACATGAAAAAGAAGTATTAGCATTAGTTCTTTGGCATAGAATTTGCTGTCATGGCTCCTGATCAGCTAATGAGTAGATCAGTTGATAGCTAAATCCAAGATGAAGACAAACACAAGTATCTTGAGGAACAAATTGTTACCTAAACTGCTGGTATCCTCAAGGCTCCCCAATCCACCTGCACCTGTCAGGGTTAGTGAAAATGCTTGCATGTAATCCTTTGAGGCTTGAGTAGACCTACCTATGTAGAGCAGGCAACTGGTTTACCAAGTTATGGTAGTGTTCTGAAATAAAGAGCAGCCAATTTGATTTTTCACTGGAACGAAGCTCACTGAGCTGTGGATTACATTGGCATACTTTTTTTTTTTTTTTTTTTCCTGCCAGTCCCCTAAAGGGCATGCTGAATTTCTTAATTTAGTTTTCTATTTCATTATCATTGTGTTTCATGCTGCTTAGGCAGCAGAATTTTGTGAGCCCTTCCTGGTCATCTTTGTAAGACTATTGGAAATCTTTGGGTATCTGTTGGTATCTCTGAAGTTCCATATTACCTTGCACACCTCTAGTCCTCTCCAGAGTTATTATACCAACCCATTTTAATGCCCATGTTACATCTGTAATAATTTCTGAGTTCTTTTGTCTTGGCATATGGTGGGAAGATGAAGGTCAAAGTGGCACGGAAGGTGCATTGCAAAAACCTAGGAATTAGCACTCAGCTCTCCCAGGACTTTAATTACTTCTAGCTTGTTAGTTGAAGGAAATTCCTTGATGTATAAGAGTATATTTTGACACTAACTTACAAATGTTTTGTACTTTTATGGTACAAAATGGGGCATTCACAAAGATCATTTGTAGGAGAAAAATGTCCATTTAGATTAAAAAGAGCAATGGAAACAAGGTCAACAAAGACATTATTAGTTTCCTATGGCTGCTGTAACACATTTTCACAAACTTAGTGCCTTAAAACATTTATTATTTCAACAGTTCTGGGAGTCAGAACTCTGAAATGGGTCTTATGGGGTGTAAAATGGAGGTATCCTTAGAGCTGTGTTCCTTCTGAAGGCTCTGGAGTGTAATCCATTCCTTGCCTGCTGCACTTTGAAGAAGCAGTCCATATTTCTTGGCTCATGACTACATCCCTCTAATGTATACTTCTATTTCTACATCTCTGAAGTTATCCCTTCTTCAACTCTTGTGACTACATGGGGCTTATGAAATAATTCAGGATAATTTCCACATCTTTAATTTAACTACATTGACAAAGTCCCTTCCAGCATGTAAGTTAACGCATGTATAGCTTCCAGGGGTTGGGATATAGATGTCTTTAGGGGATCATGGTTATGCTTACCACAGATAGGATTTCTACTGCTGTTAAATACAATTTCTATTTGAATAGATAAGAAATGTGATCTTGTACATTCTCAAGATGGAATGGAGATCATAGAAAAACACTCAGTCCTGCCTCCTGTTCTACTGTTTATTATCTGTTGTTCTTCTACCTTAGCTACAGACTTACAAGAACATTGTCTTAATGAACTTACTTACATATTCTATTTTTCCTTAACTATGGACAATAATTAAGCACTTGCACTTTTATTGTGCACATGTTCACACATGAGCACACCAACCCTGCTGGTGTTAAGACATCATTATTGATGCACAAGTAGATTCTTCTGAAATGCTCTGCTTGTAGCACATGTGATAGTTGACTGCTCTTTTCAGCTTGGAATTTCTCCAAACTTAGAAAATATTTAGGAATCAAACAGCTACTATTCCATCCTCGGGGTCACTTGAAAACATTGTCAAATGAGATCTAAGTTTCTGGAACTTTCTGACTATATTGTACTACAGAATATCTAGCCTTGAGTACATCCACTTCTTTGTTTCACAGTTCCAGGCAGAAAAATAAAACCGGCTTATTTTTTAATATAACAAAAAGTTATTTTTAATATAAAAAGTTTAAACCTCTGCTTACATTGATGTCACAAAATGAAAAAAAAGTGTGTGTGCTTGTGCATGCACACATATGCAAGCGTGTATATGAGAATACTTTCTGTAGGAAGTAATTGAGCATTTCAACAAGACTGAATGATTCATGGGAATTTTTAGAAAGCAGCACATACAAATCTTTAATCTTCTAAAAAAAACTTTATTTTTTCCCTTAAGGGAAAACAGTAAGTTTGCTTTTGCTAAATAGTCTTTAATTTCCTTTTTATTTGAGGCTTTTCAGGATTTATATAATTTGTGGTTTCCAAGTGCTCATTATTTATTCTGGATGGAAGTGAGATAGTGGTACCATATAATATTTTAATTGATGATGTAGAGCTAATCGCTTTTTGTTTCAGCAACCAAACTATTAATTTCCAAAATGGGTCCTCATTCATAACTATGGTTTTAGGCTATTATAGTGAAATTATTCACAAAATTAGTTTCTGAAAGACTAAATATTAATTTTGCATTTTCTCAATCATTAGAGTTCTCTGAAATGTTTATGGTATAGAAGAACCTAAAACACAATCTTGTGCAGCATTATGCATTATTTGTTTTTAGAAGATTTCTCCTCAAGTAGAGACTTTTAAAAAAAATTTTGTAATAAGTTCCTTTGGGATTGTTCTTTGGTTTTCCTATTTATAAATCTAAGAGGTGTCTGGGGGAAGAAGGGGACAAGATAATATGTGTCTAAGAATAATTTGGGCAGATGTTTGAGGAGAAAATTATAATAACAATCAGTTGTTGCAGCATGTTTTAGAGAAATGCAAGATTAATTAAGATACAGCTTTCTCAGGTTCATCAATAGATTTATTGTAAACTAAAAGACAGTCCTGGAGTATAGCATAGTGTAGAAAATGATTCAAATGCACATCAGTTAGAATAGTCTGTGGTTCATGCTCTTACGAAGATAAGAACTATGTGCTAAGGTAGCATAGAGGGAGAAATGTTTCATTTTTTCTGAAAAGCTAAGGAACCCCTCACAGAAGCAGAATTTGAAATATCTTTGTACTTTCTCTGGTAGGGATATGACTTAGGGGAAGGTGCTTGGACTTGACCATCCAGCCAGAGGGGAGAGATGGGACTTTTCTTCATACATAGATTTGAAATTGCTATAGGCATGATAAAGAATTAATACAGAACTTCAAATAAACAGACATGTATTGAGAGCCTCATTCTGTGAAAAGTGGAGCAGCTGATAAGCTTTTGCCTGGTCTTGTCAGCCGGTTCATCATTTATAGGCAGTCATGAAAGAAAAAAAAATGGTTGGTGAAAAAACTCGTCTGATTTGAAAAGTTTTCTGACTTTGTAGATGAAATTTATCAGATATTCTGAAAATTGCAATTTTGTTCAGTGATAAAGTACAGACTCAAGTATCAACTGAATATGGATTCAAATCCAAGTTACATCATTTGCCAGTGGAATTGCCTTAAACAAGTTCTTTATCTTTGGGTCATGAAATTTTTATTCATGGAATGAAGAAACTATTATTTCTTACCTGTTATAGTTGGATCTTGAATGTCCTCCAAATACAAATGTGTTAAAGGCATGGTCTGCAGGTGGGCACTATTAGGAAGTGGTAGAAATAGGAGATGGGGCTGGGCATGGTGTCGCACACCTGCAATCCCAGCACTTAGGGAGGCTGAGACAGGAGAATCGTGAGTTCAAAGCCAGCTTCAGCAATGGTGAAACACTAAGCAACTCAGTGAGACCCCGTCTTTAAATAAAATGCAAAATAGGGCTGGGAATGTGGTTCAGTGGTTGAGTACCCCCTGAGTTCAAAAAAAGAAAGAAAGAAAGAAATAGGAAGTGGGACCGAGTGGAAAGTTTTCCAGTTATTGAGAGTGTGCCCTTGAAGGGTACAGTGGAACCCTTGTCCCTTTCTCTTTCTCTCTTCTTTCACTTTCAGCCATGACATGAACAGCTTTGCTCTCCTATGTACTTCCTGCTATGACATGCTGCCTTGCCGTTGGTCCAAAGCAACAGAGCCAATGAGTTATGGATTAGAACCTCTGAGCAAATTATTTTTCTCTTAAGAGTTACCTCATGTATTTCCTATGGTAACATAAAGCTGACTACTAAGAAGTGGGGTCACTGCTGTACCTGAGACAATGTGGAGAATCCTTTAGAATTGATTTGGAAAAGTTTGGAGGAGTGGCCTAGGGAAAGCCTAAAATCCATAATTCACAACTATTTTGAGGGCTCAAAAGATCAGAATGCTGATAGGAATGTGGACAGTAAAGGTTATATTCCTGAGATTTCAGATGGAAATGAGGATGCTATTGAAATTGGACTAGTGGCTATCTATGTTACATTGTGGCAAAGAAATTGAATGTGTTTTGTTCTTACCCTGAGACTTTGTGGGAGTCTAAGCTTTAAAGTGATAGGCTAGTTTATTTACCAGAGGAAATTTCAAGGAAGTACAATATTAAGTCTCTATCATGGGTACTGCTGCTACTTTTAACCAATTTACTGTGAGCATCAGGAGCAAAGAGAAACAGAATTAAAATATTTGGAAAACATGCAGTTTGGCTAGAAAGAAGTTCATGTAAATGTTCAGCCAAGGAGAACGCCAAACAGATGAGCACCTTTAAGAAGAAGACAAGTGCTTTGTATCTGGATAATATGAAAGGTGCCCCAAGAGCATTTCAGAAACTAGAACCACCACATCCATAACGGTTTCAGAGATGTAGAAATACACATTGTTTCAAGAACTTTCCAGAGGAAAGTCTTCTGAGAAGAGAGTCCTGGGTTGACTTGCACACCCATGACTGCCTAAGCAGACTAGGCACTCAGGCCACTGTAACCATGGCTCAACTGATCCTAGAACAGCTCATGCCAGCATCAGACCTTGGTGTTGTTCGCATGATGCTGATTTTGCAGGCATGCATAATGTGAGTGTTACATTATGCTCTTAATGCAGTCATGGAGGCTTCCACAGAGATTTCAAAGGAAAGCCTGGTAGGCTGGGCAATATATGGCCAGGTTGTAGTCCTTGCGAGCAGCTGCAGACAGAGTGGTGCATGGAGTTTTGTGAATGAAGCTGAAACGTCAGTGGAGACCCCAGAAAGTTAAAGATGCCAGGAATTTGAAATGCCTTCCACAGGAAGCTGCAGGCAGTGTGTGGAACTTTCCCGAATGAGCAGCCATGTAGTAGTCTACCACATGCATTCCCATAGGGATGAAGCTACCCAAGTGCTTGGGAACCCATATCTCATTACACTGCCTCCCAGATGCCTGCCATGGTAGGGTCTGATGTTTGCCCTGCTATGTTTTGATCTTGTGTTTTTCTGACCCCTCACTATTTTTTTCTGTTCCTTCCTTTTGAAATTGGAGTGTATGTATATTCTTTGCCCATCCCACCATTGTATCTCAGACGTATGTAACTTGCGCTTTACTGTCTCAAGTGCTGCTTACAGTAAAGGAAGCTGATTTAACACAATACCACATAGGGTGGTTGTGAGAGTTAAAGAAAATGGTGCTAATAAAGTGCTTCGTAGATAATAGGCACTCAAATGCTTTCCTTTAGTATGATTACAACTAACTTAAAGGGAATAAAGTGAATGAAGCCTCTATCCAATCTTGTTGCTGTGCTGTGTCCCACACTAACATTACCTTGTTTTACAACCTAGATGCCTGGCATAATCAGGAATAAATGTCTTTGAGGAGTTAGAATCAATTATGTGTTAACAAGACTAACGTGTATTTGGAATTTTAACTCTTTTGCCATTAATTAATCTGGGAGCCATGGTAATAAAATTGAAGATTTTTCTTCTCTTAAAACTAGCTGTGGACCGCATCTAAATTTATATTAAGTAGGCAATCAAATCTTCCACTTTTATTACAAAAGACTTCTATAGTAGAGAGAGACAGTTTAAATGCATAAGGAATGAGATGGAATAATGATTTGGTGCATATATTCTTATAATTACTACTTCCTTTCCCTGAGCTCTACTGCGATAAATGTGCTGTCTTTTTAAACTTCATTAACAAGAGATTACAAATTTTAATGGGGTGCAATAATTCTACCTTAATTTTAGAGCAGAGTATTCCAGGTATCTGATCTTTCTCAGTTGTTTCCCTTAAAATATACTTAATGATTCACCGAAGTTCAAAGATTGAAATAAAAGGTTGGTATCAAATGTATTTATATTTGAATTTTCAAGTTAGAGGAATCTTTAATACTGCAAGTAAAAAAAAAAAAAAAAAAAACCCAGGTAATAGTGTTCTTATGCACACAACAAATTATTTTTCCAAGTTTTAAATTTTTAATAAGGATTAGGGTTTCCTTAGCAGCACATGTGCTTAGTGGATAATGCACTGAGAAAATCTGACAACCAGGGCTTAATCAGGTCTAAGCACACAACTTGACTGGGCTATAACTCAAGAAAGGATTTGGACACTTTTAACATTTTATTAAAACTAACATCAACAATAAATATATCTCCACACTCAAAGTGGTGATTGTCCAATTCAGGGACCCTGTAGACATAATCTTGTCTTGCACTGGCATCTTGACTATATGAGATTTTTATTCCCTCTCCAGAATGTTTTTCATATCCAGTGGGATTTCTAAACCTTTGAATTTTAGGAATGATAATCTATTGAAGCAATTAAGGAAACAGATTTTACAAGTTTGTGCATAGTCCATTGCCAAAGCTTAAGGTAGAGCCAAAAACTTTCCTGGAATGGTCTTGGATTCAGAACAAACTTCTAAGTAGAAAACAAAAATTATCCCCCAAGAGAAATTGTCCTTTAAAACTGTCAAGAATAAACAGCAACAATTATTCTCTAGTTCTCGCTTCCCAAAACACAAATAGTTCTCCAGATTGGTGCTGTGGGATATAAGAAGCCTCTGCATTTTCTCTAAGTAAGAGGTTTAGGATATAGCTTCAGACTTGCAGTTTTTTCCCCAGTCTCATCATGTTATAGATTATGTCCTGAGGTAGTTTTCACCTTTTGTTTTAATTGATTTCCACACAGTTCTGTAGAGACTGTCACTGGTCATCAAGTCCTTCAGTTTAATTTGAATTGCATTTTTATTTTTCCTTGCATGGGATAGATGATTGGTACAAGATACTATCTTAATATATTTTATCATGAGTCTCTACTTTAATATTACTTTATACCAAGCTGATCCAAGAGTTGAAGATGTGACATTTTCATTTTTGTGTGACACATACACATACATACACTCTCACGCACAAAAGTCTGGTATGTAGTGCACATCTGTATTCAGGGGAAACACAAGTTCAAGGCCAGCCTCCACAAACTTAGCAAGACCTTGTCTCAAAATAAAAAATAAAAAGGACTGGGGATGGGGCTCAGTGAGTTCAATCCAGTACCAAAACAAAACAAAAACCAATAATAAAAAAAGAAAACTTGAGGGACTCAGAGAAGGGATACAATTTAATAAGAAAGAACATTTGTTTCTTATCAGCCAATTTGCTGATCCTTAGAGAATTTTATCTGCAGAGAAATCATGTAGCAAATATCTTTCAAATAATTCTGCCAAAAATCAGAAACTGCCTTGTTTTCTCTCCTTATTCCCTCACACCCAACTGGATAAACACTTACATATTATAACTTTAGGGACAACCATTTACTCTGAACCCATTTCTTGCCTCTGCCAAAAGGTAGAATCCAGAAGGAGTTCAAATGAAATATATTTGAAAAGCCAAGAAACTTGAAGCCAGTTAAGTGGGAATTTCCTTGATCTCCTCAAGGTTATAGTGAATGTTGATAAGGAAAAAGGTTTCCCCTACCTTTTTATGCTACATACCTGGGGGTGCATATTAAACTAATGAAATACAGGTCATTTTTATAAATTTACATACATAGTGTTAATAGAAAAGAGGTGAAATGCAGGGAAGTAGTTGGGCTTGGGGGCTTATATATCCTTTAAACAGAGGAAAAGTAGTTTGGGCTTTAAAGGATGATCATTTGTGGGGGAAGTTAATGGAAGATAGGGACTATTTTATTAAGAAATGCAAACTCATCTTGGTAAACCTTCCCTGTCTCATGTAAGAGTACTCTCCTTTCCTTGGTAGTCTCCTTTCCTGAGGGGACACCTTCTTCAAAGGAACATTTATGCCTCGTGTTAGCTTTTGGTTACAGTAGCAAAATACCTGAGTTAATCAACTGAAAAGGAGGAAAGGTTTACTTTGGCTCATACTTTCAGAGGCATCAGTCCAAGGTCACTTGGCCCTGTTGCTTTGGGCCTGTGGTGGCACAGTGCATCGTGGCAGGAGTATGTGGCAGAGGAGGTCTTTTCACCTTGTGGCAGCTGGGAAGCAAAGAGAAAGAGAGGAAGGGGCTGAGGTCCCCATATTGCCCCCTACACCCAATAATCTCACTTCTTTCTACTGGGCCCCACCTACTAAATGTTCCAGTACCTCCCAGTAACAGTGCCATAGGCTGGTAACCAAGCCTTTACCATATGGACTTTTAGGGATCACTTGTACATACCATAATACCCGGATTTTAGGAAGGCAAGAGGAGGGAAGAAAACTCTTCCTACAGCTATTTATTATTAATTGCTTTTAGTTCAAAACAAACCTTCTATCAAAGTGGTAGATTTGGGGGTGACATTCTGACCTGCTTAACTGGAATAATTATAGTAACTTTCAATACATGTCCAACTCTTTCAGTTTAACCTTTATCTTTCTGTGTCTACTCACACTCTGCCTCTCGTCAGCCTTGGCCCAGATGAATTTTTTTCCAATGTTCTTGTCTGGGTTCTTCATTTCTGTTAGGTGACTTCCCAGGATCATGCACTTCCTATGTGCTATGGTTTAAATACGGTTTGAGAGTGTCTCCCCCACAACTTTGTGAGCTGGAAGTTTGATTGCCAGCATAGCAATGCTGTACCTTTAAGAGGTGGGGCCCAATACAAGGTGAGTAGGTCACTACCCTTGAAAGGGATTGATGCTGCTATTGTGGAATTAGTGATTCTCATGAGAGCAAGTTGTTATAAAGTGAGCCCACCCCACACAAATGGCCCCTTCTGCATCTGGCTGAATGTCTTTCCATTTCTCTGATATATTCTGATATAGCCAGAGGACCCTTATGAGGAAGTCAGTTTCATTCTGTTTGGATGCCCCATTTTTCAGAATCATGAGCCAAATAAACCTTTTTATTTTATAAAGTACCCAGCATATACCCAGATATCTTTTTAAAGCAACAGAAAATAGACTAAGACACTAACCTACCTTAATCCATACAAGAACTTAACATTCTTTTCCTTATCTGGTTTTTCTGGGGTTGAGACAGGATCTTAGAACACTTTTGAGCAACAAAACTTACAGGCCTGACCCTAGCACCACCCAAACTTCTGCCTATCATTCAATGCAGATCACAAAGTCTTGGTCCCCAAGGTGCATTTTGTTAATACAACTCATCTATGATAACATTGTTATCTGTTGAGAACTTCCCATTAAAGTAAATTGACAGAAATCTCTCCTGTATTATGTTTGTCACATTGAGATATTTTGACAATCATGTTGCAAAAAAAGTGTTATCAATTTTTTTTTAATGGGTACCATTTTTTTCTTCCTATGTAGCTTTCAATCTTTAAAGTGAAATTCAACTCTCTTTCACTTCTTTCAACTGGTTGTGATCAAACAGGCCCTCTCAGATTTCCTTCCAAATATTTCTTTTAAAAATAATTTTATTGTGGTAAGAAGTGTTAATATGAGATCTACCATCCTAACAGATTAAGGGTACAATGCAGTACTGTTTTCTGTTTGACAGCCGATCTCCAGACCATATTCATCCTGTATAACTAAAACTTAATATCCATTGATTAGATATATATCCCCCAACTCCCCTCCACCCCAGATCCTGCCAATCACCATTCTACTTTTTGCTTCTATGAAATTGATGATTTTAGATTTCATTTATAAATGAGATCATGCAGTATTTGTCCTCATGTGCCTGGCTTATTTCACTTAACATAATGTCTTCTAGGTTAAACATTTGCATTTTGCTATTCTACTCAAACACTATTAGTGATTCCTCGTGGACTAAGAATTTAACTTATTAATTTGGAATTTGAATTCTTTACTAAAGACTGATCAGGATTTTTAAACCATAATTCATAACAGTGCCTTGTGGAATTTGTTTTTGTCTCATGACCTTCTTCCCATCTAAGTTCCAGTCTGTCTTCAAAGTTTGTCAATGTTTACTGACCCTACCACAGCATCATTGAGGCCTCAGCTGCCTTGAACATGCAATAGATACTCCTATTGTGACTTCCTAGTATATTTCAAATAAACTCTGGGTGTGAGGATTCTAGGCCTTCTTTCTGCCTAATCCTCAGAGCCCAGCACAGAGCCCCACTGGAATGTCACTTTTCTTTCTCTACTTGAGCATGTTTTGCTTTTACTGAAAAATTGAAATTATCTTTGAAAAGGAAATTATGCTCCCCCCACCCCCATGCTTCTCAGCACCATGCTTGACATGTAAGGGATCAAGAAATATCTTGCTGCTGAGTAAGAAGGTACATGTCTTCTTCTGAACATATTGATTTTAACAGAAGCCTGTTAAATTCTGCTTCAGTGCTGTAAAAAATTCTTTCACTGCACCATTTTTTATTTCCCCCCAAACATCTTTCAGTACAAATAAGGATTTGCACCTTGACAAAGTTTCCAAGGACACAGCTCTGTCTTTGAATAATGCCCCTTTCCCTATTCTCCTGGTTTAAATGCTAATAATAATTCTGTTTTCCTCAGCCTCCTGGTATTTTTACCCAAGAGAAATCACCCTCTAGGTTTCATTCTAACCTAAACAGATGTGAGAATATAAAGAGA
The DNA here is from genome assembly GCA_004024805.1 of Geosciurus inauris. Lineage (NCBI taxonomy): Eukaryota > Metazoa > Chordata > Mammalia > Rodentia > Sciuridae > Geosciurus > Geosciurus inauris. Next base: position 241,334 of record PVHX01000242.1, on the reverse strand, counting down.
GGGTGAATTACTGCATAGGCTTAAATAGCACAATTTATGGAGAGTTTGTAGCTTCCAGGAGTACTTAATTTACATCTATTTGTTTTGAAAACCAAAACATCCATAATCCAAAACAAATATTTTAATGGTACTTGTTTCCTATGCTAAGTTTTAAGGCTACTTCAGAATAAATTCTTTCCTGCTAAAATACATATCAGCAGGTTTAGTTTATCTCCTTCATCCCCAAGTCAAACAGAAAAGAGGGATCCAGTCTTTCATAAAGCCTCTGGTCCAGGCTTCTGGGAGCTTCTCATGCATGATTGTGAAACTACAAAATATTCTTCAATTTTTTTCCTACTTTGTATTTTGTGTCTTTGAACTCTTGGGACCAGACAGTTTAAGGTAGGAAAATGTGAGGGGCTGTGGGGGGGGGGGGTTCAACATTTGTAGTGTTTTACTTGTTAAGAATTTTGTTTTCTTTGTAATTTTATTGCTGGGTCTACAAGGGGTTTGGATGTATAGAACAAAACAAAAACCCATTGTGCAAGCTATCTTAAAAAACATTGCTGAGAGACGGTGTAATCAGCAATTGTCTTATTATTCATATTTTGCGTATAAGTTGAAACAATTCTCCTGTTCCCTTCCCTTGGAGGTGGACAAAACTATTAACTTTCTGTTGTCCTTATGTCCCTTCACCTATGCTTTTAAAAATTTTATTAGGCCCTTTAATATGTGAGTTGAAATCAATAGAGGACAAGCTATTAAAAATTATTGGTCAACTGTGGCTCCTCACTAAATATTAAAGCAGCCTGGCAAATTAGCACATACCTCTAGGCACTAGGCCTGAGAGAAGTAACAGTTTAGGCAAACAGACATCATAATCCAAACAAAAATACTGCCAATTCAGCTTTGGGTTTCTTTAGGTTGATTCTTTTTCACCGTTAATATTATTCTGATTTTTGCTTTTTTTAGTGTAAGGAGACAGGGTGGGAACATTAGCTGTTGGAAAGATTCTTTTTAAGGAGGCATTATATCAAGAGCTAGATATCAGAGCAACTTGGGAGAAATAGGAAGCAGGTGTAGAAGCACCTGGAATATTGCTCATTACTTCCCTGGATTAAGTACCTGGGAGAAATGGGCAATTTTGCTGGGTGCTGTGTGCCTGTATTCTAGAAAGATGAGTAGACAATGTTTTAATGCAAACAATATAAAGATTGTCACCTGGGAAGCCAGAGCAGAGATGGGGATAGGTAGCCAGAATGTGATTTTCTTAGGTAAATGAAGAAAAAAAGCATAGACTGAGGCTGATTTTGTGGGTATATACTTAAAACTAGAAGATTCAGGAAGGAAATTTGTTCTAACATGGCGATAGGGCTCAATAAAATCGAGAAATACTTCAAAGTCAGAAAAATTGGGATTTGAATAAAAATTTATTTATATTACCACTTCCTTCTTTGTGTTTCAAGTCATTTTACAAGTCAGTGTTTTAAATCTTGTTACTGATGAGCCAAAGAAATAAATACAATCTAACAATTCATCCTTACATTTTTCTGATTATGAAAAGCCAAGAATGAAATAGTATCCTTTGGGTCCCTGTGTGTAAAATGAGAAATTTATAGCCTGTCATTCTGTCTCCATAAAAATATCTCTCCAGTATTTTCTACCTTATTCAGGAATGGGGACCAAAATATATAGTTTTTACCCTGTAACTTATTCAAGGAGAATTTTTATAGCCAGTAATCATATTTATAAAAGTTGTTGTGACTTAACTCTGTTTAACTAGTTTAGTAGTTGACATGGCATCCCCCATTTGGAGGTTCTTAATTTTTTTTTTCACTTTTTGGTCAAACAAATTTCCTTAAAGTTTTTTTTTAAGAAGTCAGGTAACAGCGACTATCTTTCTTTTCCCTGGCACATGGATAATTTGTGCAAATTGGCTCATGATAGTTTGCTCTTAGTTTCTTTTGTTTGACTCTGTTATTGTCTAGCATCTCATAATGATGGATCTATTTCCAGCCACATGTTTTACTGTTTTCAGACTTTTGTTGACATATGTGGGGGTTCTATTTTATCTTTTAAGCAAACTTTCCTAAAGAATAGAGGTACCTGTTTTCTCTTATAAGTAGAGAGGGATGGGTGCTGAAGAGTCCTAGGAAAGTTTAGGAACTGTACCAAAGAAATGAAGGGAAATAAACACTGATGGTCACACATACTACCAGGAAGAAGGAGGCCCAGCATTAAGTTGCACAATGATGGACTACCTAAGAAGAAAGCTGAGCACCCAGAAGAGTTCCCCTGGAAATTGTATAATTCTGTTGATTATAGTGAATAGGTAATGACAAACAATTAAAAGCAATACACAATAAAGTAATTATAAAACTAAGGTCAGACATACTATAACAAAGTAGATAACTGAGTAGAAAGAGGATGTGCTAGGAATGGAGTTGGGATGGGAAAATGGCCAGGGGAGAAGGAATCCTCCTTCTGCTGGTACATTAGCCAGAATCCTCTTTCTGCTGTACTTTGTTGTTAAGCCTCGTTCAGATCAGTTGAAAGGTAAGAGTTCTAGGGGTAGAAGTTTTTTCCACTATGTTGATTAATTATTAGGAAAGAAGGTATACTACATATGGGTTGATTGAAAATTACTCTTTGCAAAAGATTTGAAGTTCTTTGAGCAGTAAACTTTAAGGTTCCTCATTATTAACCCAAGCACAATTTGGAAACAAGTCAAGATCTTAAGCTAGTTATTTTTATTTTGTTAAGAATGTTGCCAGGTAAATCCATATGACATCAATTTGCAAATTCTTGTTACTGCAGTATAATTCTTCCTATTTGCCAACATATTTTTTTTATTTCAATGAAGAAAAATTTTCTTTAGCTACGTTTTTGAATATTAGTTCTATTCATTTTTTTCTTTCACGTTTGATCTCCACATATTCATCTTCTCTTTCATTGTACTCATTTGGATTTATTTCTGCATTATGGATTTTAACACTAATAAATTATTTTAATATTATTAGAATTATTTTTAAAAACCTTGTTTTTCTTATCCTGTTTTCTTTAGATATCATATTATTTTTTATGGCTTTCTGTTCCATTTTTTGTTTTATGGAAGCTGTTTTTTTTTTTTTTTTTTTTTTTTTTTT